>JAPDFF010000108.1:0-63001 GCA_027569505.1 Chloridium humicola | reverse complement strand
ACACCCAAAAACCAAAAGGCACAAAAAATAACCCCCAACGAAACGGTTGTCTGGCCCCAAACAAAAACACCTCCCCTTTAAGGCTTTCTGCCGGGGAAACACTGAAACCACCGGAATAATAAAGACAAACCCACACACACCGCGACACCCCAAGAGACGGCCCCCCCCCCCCCCCCCCCCCCCCAAACCAAAGCCGGGTGGTCCCCCCGCCGGCCCTTGTCCGGCACGGGACACCCGGCCTCATTCCTCCTCTTCCTTTCCGCCGCCATCAGCAACCGGCGATTGAGCTCCTTCTCCTCAGCACGCTGCCTTGCGACAACAGCCTCGAACGTCGGATCCCCACCAACCATAGCGACATCATCGGGCCGCCACGCATCCCACAGCACCATGGCCAGCTGCCGCGCGGCACTCGCAGCAGGCACGCGAGCCTGGACCTCAGCTCTGGTCTCGGCCGCCCACTGCTTGTGATCGCGGGCATGCGGGGCCACGGGCTCGTCGGTGACGAGGCACCGGGCGAGGGCGGGACCGCGGGCGAACCGCAGGCCTGGCCGGAACGCTGCAAAAGAGCCGTTACCCGGGGCCGCAATTGTCGTCAGCCCTTCTCGGAATTGGCCGAGGAAGGGGAGGTCTGGCCGCAGCTTGGGAGGAGAAGCCTGCGGGACCGAGGTTGACGGGGGTTTGAGGCACCCCTTGCGCGGGCGCCTCGGGCCTGGCCGTGGCGTGCACGGGGCCGGAGTTGTCTTGGGATGGCCTGGCTGCAGCTGTAGAGTTGCAGAGCCGTCGTTGTCAGGTGCTGGCCTGGCCCCGGCGTGAGAGCCCGGGGAGCCGCAGTTGTCTGGGCCTCCTCGGAGATGGAGCTCGCTACGTCGGGGAGGAGCAAGCCTGGCCGCAACACCGAGGTGCGCGGGGCTGCCCTTGTCTCGCCCTCCCCCGACGTGGAGTTGGCCACGCGGGGGGGGGGACAGGCCTGGCCGCAATGCCGAAGCAAGGGGGGCCGAACTTGTCTGGTCCGGGGTGTGGCGGCCCGGACGGGAGGGGGGACGGGAGGAAGAAGAAGGGCCCCGTCTCGGCGTGGATTTGGCCACGCGTCGGCGAGGGAGACAGGAACGGGGGCCGGGGAGTCTGGAGGAGCGACGACGAGCTCGCCGCGCCACGGAGGAGTTGGCCTCCGGAGCGGAAGAACCCGCGCGCCTCGCAAACATCATCGCGGGGACCATCCTGGCTGTTGAAATAAAATTTGTTTAAAAAAATCTAGCGGACGAAAAACTTTGGTGTTTGTAAGATGCTCGAAGTTGGTGAAAGAGGAAAAGAATGAGAAAGGTCCTCTGGGAGGAGGGTCCTTTGAGCATGGTCAATCCACCAATTCTGTCAAAGCCCAACCTCACATGCGACAGATCTCGTCATCTCGGGTTTGAGACGGCCGCTCTGCCGCCACAATTTGGCCGATGGACACGCCTCAACAATTCTAACAGGCTTCGTGAAGATCGAGATGTCATCAGGCCAAAGCTACATCAATGGGTTCCCGATATGTACTTGTAAGTAACGTCTGTTTGTTATGTCTCCGGTTGACACGACGAGGTCGCTTTGCAGTAGTGATCATGTATTCAAGCTCAGTCCCGACCGACCCCAAAGGTTCTTGATAACTTCGTGGATTCTAGAGTGGTCACGACATGCAGGCGCAAGTTCGACCAGGTGACCTGCGCTCAGATGCAACTGCCCTGTGGTGGATTCGATCGCGAGTTAGACAATTCTAGTTTTGGTCCGAGCGCTTGGTGTTTTTGGAGTTTCGCCGGTCTCAGAGTGTGACCTTGAGGCATAGCTTTGAGGGTTTCGTCGATTTATCGTCGATTTAACTGCAGGTATCGTTTTGACTGATGTACTAAGATCGAGTCCCGCGTAGGCTAAATTGTTGGATAGCAGATTTGACTGCAGCATTGATCTTGGCACGACATTTCTGCAGTTATCTCGCCCTCCAGTCCCGACTTCTGGCAGCTTCCTGCCACCTCCAGGCTGTCTTGGCGCTTTTTCTTCTCGTTCTGCTTTTGTTGCGAGTCAAACTGTATGGTGTGTTGAATCGGCATGTACAATTTTTTCCTTGGCTAGAACAAAAAAGGAGCACCAGTGTCTGTTCGTTCAAGTCCCTAGCCCCTGTCTTGCGGTGTCATAAAAGTCTTCCGAGGTCGTTGATCGTTCGAGTGCAGTTGGCAAAAGTGGGTCATCTGCACCCCGCATTTCAAATATCAGATTGTCCAGCTAGCGCAATCTGGGGTCGTATCTTGGCGTGGGGGTCATCCTTTGGGTTCTTCCCTTGGCATTGAGCAATTGTCGAGGATTCTCTTCTTGGGACGTTGAAGCTCGAGCCAGATGCCGCCCTCAGTGTTCGGCTGAGCCCTGCTAGGTGGTCCGAGTGGAAGAGGGGGTTAGGGAAAGGCGGCACAAATGAGGCTAATCACGATGTCCATCCTACTATGTTGAGTTTGATGACGTGGGCGTTGACGGATGGGAGAATGGCGGTCTGAGCGCGATCTCCATGATGCGAGGCGTCAAGATCCGGGAAAGCTGGGATTTGGTGGTTACGATGACAGAGATGTGCTGGACGCTGTTTATTGTGGATCTCTTGAATGTGCCGGGGTGTTGGAGGTTGTGGCAGCAGAGCAAGAACATGATTTGAAACTCTCTGGCAGGGTACTCAATAATGAAAACAGCTATCTAACTGCCAACAGACGAATATCTCCATTGACATGATCTCGATGACCAACTCGTGCTGTAGAAAGACAGACATGTCCAACCAGCTCTCATCCTGAACACCGACATGAGTGGCTCGGTAAAATATCCCACCGCCACCGAATAACTCTCTACGGTTGACCTACTGCCTCTCTAAAACAGAGATCTCCCTCTTCAGAACTGGATCAACCGATTCCCGGTGACAATATCGCCAATGCGGCGCTGGACCGTCTCAAAGCGCATGGCGCCGCAGCTCTCGCTCTCAAGGTGGTTGATGACAGCACCCAGCGTCTTGAACTCGGTGCGGCAGCCCGGCTTGGGACAGTGATACAGCGCCTCCTGGTCTTTTTTGCATTACCCCCAATCAGCAAAATTCTCACACAGAAATGTTGCGGTAACTTGTAAGAAAAGGAAAAACGTACGAGCAGGAGAGTTGAGATGCTGGTTAAGCGTAGCGAGCGACCCAAACCCGCGCCGGCAGAAGTAGCACTCGTAGCAGGAGCCGTTCCAGGCATGCGCGGTGGCGGAGTAAGTGGTGCTCTCCCAGGCGATAGTGTGCTTGGAGATGAGGCCGTTGGGATCCTTGGACCGCACGAAGCGGTAGATCTCATCGCGGTTAAAATGGGGCGCGCGGGGGCAGGAGCCGCGCTCGAGGTGGTGCGTCATCCCCGTGGCCGTGGTGTATGTGGTGGAGCAGAAGGGGCAGCTGATGGTGCTGCCGCGGTGGATCTTGGAGTTGAGGTGCTGGCGGGATGGTTAGCGAAGTCCACCAGTGTTGAGACCGGTGTACTAAGTCTACCTGCTTGATGTTGTTGTAGTTCATGAACGAGCGATTGCAGTCAGAGCAGTAGAGGTGGTCCTCGACCATGTGGTCGATGCACTCCTGCTCAGTCCAAAACCAATCGTCGCAGCAGTGGCACTCCCAGTCAGGGCTCTCCTGCACAGAATAGCAGTCGAAATGCCCTTTGGCGCGCATATGCTGCTGGCGTGCCTGCTCGCTGCTAAAGTAGGCGTCGCATGAATCGCACTCGAAGTCGGGAATCTCGTGGCCGGTGGCTTCGCAATGCTGCTCGCGAGCCCGCCATCCGGCGGGGAAGACCTTACCGCAAGTGCCGCACTCGAACATGATGACGTCGGTTGGCTGTTGAATAAGGCGCGACACCGAGGGCCGAGATAATGTGAGGTGGTGGAGGACTCAGGAGTTTGCTATGACAAAAGCCCTCGTTGATTGAGGCAAGTGAGAAGAAGGAAGAAAATGGAAAATCTGCCCTGGCAAACGAAGCCCGCAAACGGGAGGTGGGAAGTCGCAGCTGTCAAATGGGTGGGAGTCGGTGGGTGGAAGCCAATCATCAGTGAGGTAAGGCGTGGAGTACAGTCTCTAAACCGAAAACGGTTGAAGGAACTGGAGAATTGCTTTTCCCCGACAGTCTTGCCCCCTATCAACCTTGCTAAAGGTTAAGTTGTTTTCAACCCTCAAAGCTCAAAATTACGATTCCGTACAAAGCACCTTAGCACAAAAGGCTGGTGCACTGAGCGTTGAAGACAGCCGTGGATGGCCACAGACCCTTTGGCCCAGGGTTGGTGGATGACCCCCACGTACTCTGATCAATACTCCACCTAACCGGACTGTCGGGTCACACGACGAATTCAAGAACAAGGAAGCCCTGTCAACAGCTGTGTGACCCCTGTCGATTTATTTGACAGCCTCTGTGTGCCATGACTTGCAATTCACTTCATGTCTGGATGCTGGGATAAAGTACAGAGAGAGGAACCTTGCTTCAATTAATGCTGGTCTCAGCTGACATCTCTCTTTGCATTTCCCGCTCTCCAGATGATTGATGATGCCAGCCAAAGATCTGAACCTGGCATTGCAGTTGAGGTAGTGATAGAGAGGGTCAAGGTCTGAGGAAAAGAATTAGCACAGGTCCAGTGTTGCGAGGAGAAAAAAAATTACTCACGCCCCAGTGGGTTCTGGTATCTTGTCGAACCGCAGGGGGCAACAAGCCACCGCTGAGTTGGCGCATATCTACCCCTCTTCTATCTGCGTGGCCCAGCCCAGCCAGAGATTTTTCCTGAATCAACCAACAACATCAAAAGCAGCTGAACAACCCTTTGAGTTCCATTCTGGTGGTGATATTTGGTGCTGAATCAATTGCTTCATTCCCCGCGCAGTGGTGCGACATGGTGTGCTGAAGAGCAAAGGGCTGAGTGTCGTGTTACTCGTGGACTGAACAGACCCGGAGGGAGAAGAAAGGTTTGAAGCCCGATCTTGTATTAATACAAAGCGAAAGATTTCGGGCTCGGAGAATTTACTGCGCTGGAGAGTTCTGGGAGGTAAAATGGGAAGGTGAAATGGTGCCCTGGCAACAGAAATCTTAGGAAGGGGCAAGGGATTCTTCCTTCTTCCGGGAAGGCGAGGTGCCGATTCTTTTTGTTTCTTTTTTTTTTCACGCAGCTCTAATGCGGGAACCTTTCTGTTTGCTCCAACAAAAACAGACTCTCTAGTGCAGTTGCTACAACATCCCAGTCGAGAAGTCAAAATATCCATTACTGAATGAAACCGCCGGCACCATAGGGCAGCCTCAGTAGCTGGGAAACATGGCCGTCATGTATTCAAACAGTTAACGCCTTCCCGTACATATCCATCAAGCCTAGATAATCACCTTCGACCGCTCGACCGACCTCGACGTAAACCCACCAGCCATTGTTCCGCCTCCTATTCCTAATCCGAATCGAGACACCCTTGTCGGTTCCAACCCTGCTTCTTGCTTGGAAATACCACAGGCCATCCTTGTGGCCTTGAGTATCTTTCTTCAGCGTCTTCACGTACCCCAGAGTCTCTGCCCCTTCCCAGGGAGGAATATCGGTAAACAGCGTGGCGTTTACTGACTCCCAAGTAGGTCGAAGCGTAACCATAAACGACCCGCCGCTTGGGCTGGAATAAACCAGACACGGCTGGCCCTGGTCTCCCGTCTCCTTAGGGGTCAAGTGCGCTTCATCCCCCCGTTCCAGCCATGTTGACCGAAATTTACCCACATAAACGTACTGGAGCCTGAAGTCGGTCGTTCGATGACAGGGGCCCTTGATAACAACCTTATTTCTGAACAAGTCCTCCGCCGTTTCCAGGTGTTTTGCGAGAGCGTCTGAGATGATAGGTCTGATGATTCGGTTCATGATGGGCTGGAGATGGTTGCTGTCCGCATTCGGCCGTAACTGGAACCTGAGCAGAGAGTCCGCGAGCGATCTGCCAAACTGACCGGCTTTCCAGTCCCAAGTATTCCCGGGCTGGGCTGTCCGTTCAATGGAAAGCGTCATGAACAACATACGCTTTGTCAACCGCGGTTCCATCGAGGACGCCACGTAGCCACGGCCGATAAGGGAGAGCTTGACAAACACCCCGGGCGACTTCTCCTGCAACAGCAGAGTAATCGTCAAGTCGGATGTGCCGCAGTTTAGCAACGCCAGAAAACAGGGAGTTTTGACCCAGTTCTTTGGCCAAGCTACTGAGCAGAAATCCTGAATGTCCTCCGACTCCGAGACCCGAACAACAGAAAATGTCATGGTAATTCGGCTTCTGTTCATGGTCAAGTTCCTGTTTCGACTCAAAGACGGATTGGTCGGGTTGTTTTTGTACGGCCAGCCTTCGCGCTTGCCTGTCCCGGAGCATTCGACAAACTCCCGGGCTGAAGTGGCAAGGATGCAGGCCTCGTTATGCGAGAAGAGCGAGTCGTCCTCGGATTGCCGCAAGATCTCTTCCTGCAACCTCACAAACGCTCGCTGGCCCTCGCCGTATAGTAGCGGCATGTTGATGTCAAACAAGCCGAGTAGGCAGTAGGCCTCATCCTCGGGCCGTGTTGTCTTGCGATTGGCAGCCCACGACATCTTTTGCGCGGCTGAGAACTGGGAGAGGTCTCCGGTTCTGAAGTAGCCAGAGCTGATTCCAGTGATGTTACAGATGAGACGAAGCAGACTGGATCGAGACCCAATCTCCTTCCAGTCGGCGCCGTAGAAATAGATTACCCCGGGAGCAATGAGTTCCTGAAGAGTCCACCCACGGGTAAACCAACGCGCCGAGCGGAAACTGCTGCCGAGCACGCGAGGGTCTTCGTCGGCTTCCACGTCGCTCAGAAAGGCATATGCCACTTCGGCCTCGCGGTACCACCGGAACATGGAGTTGATGGCCTCGGAGAGCTCCGCTGAGCTGGACTTGTCGATGCAGCAGGTGTCGATCCACTGTCAAAATGTCAGAGGCCAGACGACTACAGAGCGGTTCTCATAGGGGGACGTACGATGTAATCGAACCCATCCTTGATCGCCAGAGCACACGCCCCGGCTACTTTGCTGTATCCTCGCCGAGTTCTGGCGAGCCCTTGTTGGATATCCTGAAAGGATACCTCTTCCTCACCCCATGTGTGCGAGAGGATGGCATATGGAGGAATGTCGCTCCCCTGGAACTCGATTAGTTCGAACTTGTTCGTGCGAAGGAGACGCATTTTGAACGCCGGAAGGAGAAAAAATGGAGTAGACGGCTATGGAAGTGCTTAAAACTGGGTTGGACAAAATTGAACCGAGGAAAGCGCAGCCTTTTGTGTCAAAAGTCTGCCTAGAGTTGGAGCTAATTGAGGGCGAGTGTGGCGAAGTGCAGATCCAATTTCCGATCTTCAATGCACTTCGTCAATTCTGCGCCACACATCACTCAAACATCGAAGCGTTTGAAGACGGCAATACTTATTCTGCTTTGTCAAATGTACCCAGATAGTCCAAGTCTTCTCCGCCCTGAATCCTGATAACACGCATTCCACCCCCGGTTGGCCAACAATCACGGTGTCACGGAACCCCAGCAGCGAGCATACTTACGACTAGTGAGCTCTGATTATTAACAAAATTCCAGTAATTACCCCCATCCCCAACTCCCCATACTTCAGTTTACAAAAACACATTCTTAACATACCCAACAGTCGTCACTAGCCTATTTTGTCTTGGATGGGACGCACATGATTTTCTTCAGTTCGTTCCTCATCCTCATGGATAGAGAATTGCTACATGGACCACATGAGTGATGATAACACTTGTTAACAGACTTCGGCCTTTACCTTCTGCAATGCAGAAATACCTCCTATGACTACCACAACGCTATCTAGTAGTTTTCCGTCTCGTCTTTGAAGTGGTCTCGTGTGAAGCCTTTGATAAAATTGCTGGGCGGTCAGATCATTGTCCGTGCATGTGATTTTATAACAGTAAGAGCAACTCCTGGTCCGTTCAAACCTTTGACTGCTAGTCCTTACCTTGATTCCTGGTCCTACTTTCGTTTTCCGACTTTCCGTTTTCCGCACTCCCCTTATCTTTTGTATCAGACGAGCATCCCCTGTTCTCTGCCGTTTTATGGGAAGCAACAGGGACGCCGGCGCCCATATGAACAATACCCAAGCCCACGGTTCCAACCACTCTACTGACCGATGATTGCCTCTTGCGCGTCGTCGTCATTCTGCTTAAACTTTGACGAATCCGCAATCCCCAGGTGGATGCTAAAGATGAGCCAATGCTTGTTTGGTTTTAGATTCTCTGCTTGATTTTGCTTACTTCTAGCACCATAGTCTGCAGATGCATCTGATCCTTTTCGTGTAGCTGTGGCGTGTGGCCCCTCAGAGCTTGCCCCAGACGCAGGGGGCGTGGTGGGCCTTGGGGTGGTGGTTTTGGATGAGGACATGATATGAATCGAGTCTTGAAATGGTTGGGCGAGGTAATAATGAGTGTTCAACAACGGGCGGATTTCTTATGTGGATGTTGTTTGGCTGGCCTTCGGTTTTAACAGGAGATGATAATTATCAAGCTGACTAACTATTAGCCCTAGCAACAACCCCTTTTGGCCAATGGTTTTTCTTTCAGATGGAGCGGCTTGTTGGCTGTAACTGGCGGTCACAAGATCATTGTTAGACAAAGAGAAAAGGAGCCGCGTTTTTTCTTTGGGTGGGGGTTAGAACTCTTTTGTCGTTCAGTTCAGATGATCGCGGGTTATTACACCACGCAGCCGAGGGGTGCCACGCTACTCGAATGGATGACCATAAAGCTATAGATGCTACTAGAACACAGAGATGTCAGGCAACGTTTGTTGAGGATGGCATATAATGGCTTCCTACCCCATTTCACTGCAATGAAACATGTGTTGATATCACGCTGCGAGGCCGCGTCAGATTGATATAAATAATTCATCTAAAAAGATAGTGTTTCATCCAAAATTTGACTAACTGATCGGTTCACGGTATGGTTGAATGAGTTAGTGATCCTCCTTTAACCCAATCAAGCCACCGTGCACCATTTTACTTGGTTGAGATATACGAGTTTCCATGCTCCCCAAGTAAAACTTCAAGCATTGTACCTTTGCTCAGCCACTTATTAGTTTCCAGAGCAATAAATACGATGTTACACCGTAGCAGCCTTAAAAAAAAGAAACGTTATCCGGTCCCTATACTGAAACGTCATGTCCACCGAAAAGTCTGCTACGGCCAGGTTCCCTGGCGTTGCATTTGATTATCCAGGGTTTCAGTCTTACCTGGATTCCTAACGCTTGCGCAGTTTGCGTTTGATTTTGGTTCTTTCCCTTCACAGCTGGGACTCTGAGACCGCCTTTCATTCGCCGGCTCGAGTATATCGTCAAGAATGGGTTGGCCGTCTGGTGATGTTACTAAGACCTTGTAACGAAAGGCTTTTGAACTACCCTTCTTGCGTTGACTTTTCTTCTGAACACCTTCCTCAGAGAGGATTTTCTTCAAAATATCCTTCTCGGGGACATCTCTTTTTGGACGCGGAACAGCGTTTTTGGAGTAGCTTCGCGGTTCTTCAACCACGGCCCGGACGTAAACACGGGGACGGTTCTAGACATGGTCGAGTAGTGCAGCCTTTGTAAACTGGTAAGATGGGGGACCGCTTGCTCGTCCAAAATTGCTCCTGGAAAGTCGAATGAGCAGCATATTAAAAACTACCTTTTGGGTCATGTGCCTGTTTTTATACTTTTCTTCAATATTATGGACCCTACATGTGGACTCCGGACAAGAATTCATTCCGTCTTTTCGTTGCTGCCGCCAGAGGGATAAAAAAAAACGGCGGACCAGCAGCCCGTTCGCATGACTGCATTGGGGGCTGGTTTCTTTCACGGCACCAACCACCCGCCCATGCGTATGACTTAAAAACACGACTGCCCAAAGACTTTAATTATCAGGGGACCTTCCAGATGCGCTGTTGCCAAATCGTCAGGCATTCCGATGATCACACGCCAGCATGATATGCCACTTAGATCCTGAGTGCCGCATACAACACTCTGAAACCTTAAATTCCATGTGTTTTAGTACCACGTGGTTATTTTCCAAATCAAAAACCATCAGACGGTGCCCTTGGGCTGTGGCGCAAGCTCTTTGTTGATAGTTGATAGGAGTCCGTTCGTCAGCGGCAACAAGACCACACCGACTCCCAGAAAACCGGCAAGTATCCGTCGATCCACTGGTATATACAATATCCAAAACTCATCCTCCAACTATCTCACATCACCCGCCAGATATTGATCCCCACCCGTCTCTACGAACTCAGTCCAAGCGGCCGCCGAGGCAGCGCGACGCCAGGTGCTCAAGCTTGTGCTGGAAGGACTCGGCGTCGTCGTACGACACCCATTGGCTGCCGCCAAACACATTGTACTTCACCGTCGTACCCTTGCCCTCGTAAAAGGTTGTAACCTCGAGCGAGTTGTTGCAGCTGACGATCTCCTCGTAGGTCAGGTCGCCTTTTGTGTCTGAGCAAGAGCCGGGGCTGCCGCCGTCGGAGAACTGGCAGACGCCGTTGGACTGGAAGCAGCCCGGCTCGGCCATGGTGAACGAACGGCCGTAAAAGCCGAACCCCATGTTGACCTTGTCCGGCGTGACTCCGTTGCGCCACAGCAGGTCAAGCCCAAGCTCGATCATGGTCCAGTCGGTGTGGCCCTTTAGGTAGGGCCCCGTATGCTTATTGTCCCGGTCCCACATGCCGTAGATGTCATACGACATAAGGTTGAAGTAGTCGAGGTGCCTCTGCAACCTCTCGAGCTCAAAGCCGCGGAGGTACCAGTAGCTGCTCGGCACGGCAATCGAAATCTCCCAGCCGGCGCCCTCCCTGTCGAAGGCCTCCCGGATCTCGGCCAACAGCAGCACGTAGTTGTCGTTGCCGTCCGGGTTGCCCCCGCGGCCGGTCGCGCCGGGGTACTCCCAGTCAATGTCGACGCCGTCAAGCCCGTACTCGCGGAGGAAGTTGACGAGACTGGCTACAAAGCTCTCGCGCTCCAGCTTATGGCTGGTCATATCGGAAAAGTAGGTCCTGGTAGGCGGGTCGTTAAACGCCCAGCCGCCGATGGCAATGTTGATGCGTTGGTGGCGACGGTGCGCCTGAGAATGTAGGCGTCAGTTTGATGTAGGAACCACTTGCCGTCCTCGAACTTGCCAAAGTTGACAAACGCGAGGTTAAGATGGGTCAGGGCGCCAAGCGGGAGTTCCTCCGGCCACTTGACACCACAGCCCCGGCCCGGTGCGAAGAGTTCGTAGTAGGCGACTCAACGCTGGAGCTCCAGGGGCGCCGCCACGGCCGGGCAGCTGGGCCTTGCCGGCTGGCCGCAGCCTCCGCCTTCTGAGTTGGGTTGGCAACTATCGCCGCAGAAATCAGGGGTTGAGCCGCAAAATCCATGTTGGCTAGGTCCATATAAGTAGATACTCATCATTGGCCACCCGTTCTGCTAGAGGCATGGAGGAGGGGACCCCCGGTGATGCCAGACGTACCTACAGCACACGTTGAGTGGGCAATCCTGGCGTCCCTCTGGAGCATACTGGCCGCACTCGGCCTTGGAGGTACAGTCGTGCATGCACCCTTCACCGCAGTGTTCCGGCGTGAAGCCACATTGACCGTTCTTGGAGCAGCAGCCAATCTCACATGGCTGGTCGATGCTACAGAGGGACGAGTCCCCTTGGCCGGAGACAATGTGAGCCACATCAACCAGGAACGAGGCGAATAGCAGGGGCAACAAGAGGCCCCGGAGTCCGCGGAAGCCTGTGGATGACCACATTGGGCTCCTAGTCTCGGATCCGACTTGAACGGAAATAGGTAGATATTGCAATGCAATACAAAGTGTGAGTGAGGGGCCGAGAGATGCAGGGAGAATAAACCAACAAACAATAGAAGGAAGGAATGACAAGAAACAGTGTAGTATATAAAACGAGCGTTGAAGAGACCGACGTAGGTGTCAGAGGTGGTTGCATTGCAGCATCGTTCGTTGGCCAAGGTGCTGTGCCGCCGCTCCCGTCCTGCATGGCATCACAATCTTCCCACTCGCTTCTCGTTTCCCCTCAAGGACTTCGGCCCCTAATAGCAACCCCGCCCTAACATACGATTGCCTCGGTTCTGCGCATATCAATAATCCAAGACCCGAAATGAGCGCTGATAGCGAGCCGGCTACACCCCTGTGGGGTTCTCTTCCGGTGGAACAGTACTTGCTTGTAAGTTCCAGTCCGGGTGGCCGCAATCCTAACGGCAATAAGACAGACGGACGCTAACCTCAAGCCCGGTCTGGTCTTAGCGTAAATGGGACCCCTCATCCAAGCTGAGCCCTGAAGGGCAGCGCGCCCGGCTTGTGAAGGGGTTCATCGAGGAGGACGTGCTCGATATAGAGCTGCTCGCCTCGCCGCCCCCCCGCGTACCGACCGCCGTCGAGGTGGCCGAGATCCTCGCGCCGTGGCGGCCGCATAAGCTACGTCGCATCGCCGAGCGCCACCTTGTCGGGAGCCCGCACTACTTCTACTTTCTTCGGACGTATTACGGTGGGGGCATCGCCGACGACGCTAAGGTGCGTACCTGGCTCGACCAGGAGGAGTGGGAGGGCCCGGACATCGAAACCGAGAACGAGTGGTTCTGCGTGCTGGACGACCCGGAGCTGTTTGATTTTGCCGACGACTGGCAGGGAGTTTACGACGTGCTGCCCGAGTTGGCTGCGCCGGAGCCGGACCGCCGGTTAAACGGCAAGGATCTAGAGGGCATCCGGTATTCAGCGAGATCTCAGGCGGACCCTAACGAACCTGATGATGAACAGTATCAGGATGAGATTATGTATCTTGCCGCGTGTGGGACCATATGGCTGCTGGTGCTAGACAAGGACGTGTTTGAGACGGAGGAGCTGAGACTCGTATTCCGGGATAAAAAGGGGAACCTGGTCAAGGAGACGACTCTTGAACCTAACGAGCTCAATTCCTTTGTCGTCTCGTGGAATCGAGGGATGCTGCCCGAGTCGGCGTATTGGCAATATGGTGCGTTTGGAGAACACTACAAGTTCCAGGGCAAGATCATGCGGCAGCTACTCCCTATAGTAAAAGGGGAGAAAGTGTAGCTTACCGGCTGACTTGTAGTTGCTCAACTTGCGTGGTTGAAGCTCGCCCTATTTTTTCTCATCACGCTAGTTTTTTCTTTGGCACTAGTTACTAGGTAATACAAAGGATCATAAAACAAATGTAAAGCTTCCCCACAAACAACACCCTCGCTGACACCCTCGCTGACACCCTCGCGCAAGACGTACTTTAGTAACTTAGAAACATCGGTAGAGACGTCGGCGTCGGCATCGGCATCTCCAGCCCGCCCAACCCACGCTTCAAGCCCTGGCTCGGCAACAAACGGGCATCATAACCAACACACACCCATACATTCAGCTGCAAGAACTTGCAGTCGGTCCCCTACAGCCGGATTCCACATATAAAAGTCGAACAGCGCGACGTCGTTCCGGTCGGCCACCCCCTGGCAGGTATCGCCCGCCACGACCTTGTAGAACTCGTTGCACGCCTGCGTCATACCGTCCTGGATCGGGCTCGGCGTTTCGACGGGCTCGACGTCGCTGGGGTACCCGGTGCGGTTCGGAGTGCAGATGGCGGGCGCGCGGCTCAGCGGCGTCGGGGACGTAGAAGGGGTCGCCTCGATGTTGTAGAAGCAGTACTTGTCCCAGAGCGACTGGCACACGGCCGGGTAGTCCTCAACGTCGTAGCCGTTATCCCAGTCGCGGTCCTCGATCCAGCAGTACTTTGTATATTCGAAGATAATGTCGCTCAGCGTCGAGTTGTACGTGATAGTTTGAGGGGGCGGGGTGAAATCTGTGTCGAAGTAGTCTGTGGTAGGGGTGTAGAGCGTGGGCGCCGAGGCTTCGGGAACCTCGGTAGCGAGTTGCCAGTCGTCGAAGATGGTTGAAGTGCTTGGCCGCAATCAGTATCTGCAGGGAACATGGAAGACGGAGTTACACAAAGGGGCTATGGCGACTTACAGCACCCAGGAGGACCGCGACGGGCTAGGTACGCTCGTGGGGAACGGAGTGTCACCTGGGGCTCTGGCGGTGGTTAATTAGTACTCGTTCCGGAATTTCTGTTTGGCTTTTCGAAAGGAGGACTCACTGGATGCAGTAGTAGCGGCCCTCGAGATTGTCCAGATTAGGGGTAAGACGACTGTCACAGGGGCCTTTAAGAGTTCTAATTACGACGGGAAGGGTCAGCGAGGAACATGTAAGCCACGATAGCAGAACTTGGTAACGTACGGGTTCCATGATTTCAGCTGCACCGTGGTAAAGCCTAGGCCGGCCACAAGGTCCTCGCACGTCTGGTTCTTCTGAATGGTGACCAGCGGGCAGGTATCCTGGATACAGAGCTCCTGGCCAACAGCAAGCGTCGTGCAGTCGTAGTCGAGGAAGTTCACGTCGATGAGCCGGTCCGTGGACATAGACTGGGCTTTGGAGATGGACTTGCACGTATCACCTTCTTGAACTGTATACTTGGCTCCGGCGCATGTGCGTGCCGTTGTGGACACCGATGTGGTTGGACTGCCGGTGGTGGGCGCTCCCGGCGTGAAGGTGTATGAGTAGCTGCTTGCCGGAACCGAGCACGAGGACAACACGGACAGGAACTCGGCCTCGGGATACCGGTCGCGTCCTAGCGGTGACGCTTGCATGGAGGCCCCGTACTTGAGAGCGCACACCGAGCAGTCGGTCACGTTGCCAGCCTTCAACGCCGGTAGGCACAACTCGATCCTTGAGACAAGTGAGCTGAACCTGGCCTTAGCTCTATTCAGGGGCCAAAACATACCCGTGCCGGAGGCAGAGCGTCTCTTGCGCCCACACGAGCCCATCGACCACCTCCTTGACCGACCGCCCCTCGGTCGTGTTTCCCCACAGCTTGTACGGTGTGTGCCCGCAACCGGACGAGACAGCCGCCTGGTATTTCTTGAGCGAGTCCTTGCAGGTAGTCGCGCAGTAGATATCGGCATGCGCGCCCGCAACCGTCTCGCCGAAAAAGAGCCTCATCGGGGTTACCAAGTCGTCAACATCACAGGTGATGTTCTGCGCGAGGGGCACGCGGCACCTGGCCGGCACCGACGTCGGAATGTCGCCGGCAGTGTTGAAGAATTGGAGGGCAACGGCCGTCGTGGCGATCCACGCCGATGCCACGATGGCCCGAAGGACTGAGGTCGTCATGATGCGGACGGCACCTGGATGGAAAACGAGTGGAAGGTCGGGGCCAGTACCGATGCTGAAGTTGATAGTTTGATAAAGTGACGGGAGAATGGGATCACGGAATCAACGGAATTGGGGTACCTCTGGCATATCTGCGGCGGGAACCACGATCATCAGTCTCTGAGCCCGAACATTGAACATGCATGTGCACAGGAAACCACCAGGGTGCCCGCCATGATTTTCAACTTCCCCAGACCGGAAACAGTGCGTTTACCCGAGACGAGTGACATGAGCCATGATGTTCTCGCGAAGATTCTGCAGGACGCAATCTCGGAACGGGCTGCCAAGTGTGCGCACATCATGATGGACGCTGCGTGCAATGTTCCATTCGAGATGATGGTGTTTCCTCCTAGCCTCAAAGTCGTATGTCCGAGGCGGTGGCAAGGAAATAGCGAGAGGACCTGCCCAACACAGTAAGCCGAACGAAAGGTTGATGTTGACGAGGCGTTGTCGTCAACCCACTTGCAAGTTTGCAGGGGCCGGGTGACCGAGTCCGGGCGACTGTGTTCGGGTCATCCTTCCTGCCCCGGTGATCTATAAAACTGGAGAGGAGGTATTGCCTGCTGTCGTAGTTTGTTCCGTTGGTCATCTGGTCCCATCTCCCTCCCAGCAACCCTGCTACCTGTGCCCAACCCACGATGAAGCGGTCCTACGTGGCGGCCAACGCCCTCTTCCTGGCCCGTGGAGCGTGGTCATTCTTGGTTGAGCCCGACACCGCCGCAGACCCAAGCACCATTCAAGACTGCTCCTATTGGCATGTCGTGACCAGTGGGGACACATGCGACAGTATCTCCTCCACGTATGGGCTTACCCTCGAGCAGTTCACTACTTACGCAAGTTTTTCCTCCTCTTATTGCTGTAAATTAATGTCTAGTTAACCAAGAATATAATAGAACCCGTCCGTGGCAACTACCTGCTCGCTCATCCAGGGCAACTCGTATTGCATTGAGCAGAACTTCGGTAGTCCCCCAACCAGCTCAGCGCCGTCCCCTGCCACATCCGCCACGACTACCGCGAGCACCGGTAACGGCATTAGCACACCCACTCCTATCCAGGATGGCATGGTAAATAACTGCAACAAGTTTCACCTGGTCGTCCAGGGCGACGGCTGTACCTCGATCGGGCAGAGCTACAGGGTCAGTATCGCGCAGCTCTTTGCGTGGGTGTTGTGGGAGGAGGAGACGCCACGAGCACGCCCGCCACCACAACCAGTGCCGGAAACGGTGTGACAACCCCCACCCCCATCCAGGACGGCATGGTGAAGAATTGTAATGAATTTCACCTCGTTTCCTCGGGCGAAGGGTGCACGAGCATCGGGACGCAATACGGCGTCTCCCTGGCCCAACTATTCGAATGGAACCCGGCCATCGGAGCGACGTGCAACAGCCTCTGGCTCAACACGCACCTCTGCGTCGGAGTCATCCAGGAAGGGCCGACCACCTCGACGCCCGCTCCCACAACCAGCGCGGGCAACGGCGTCACGACGCCCACGCCGATCCAGGACGGCATGGTCAAGACCTGCAACAAGTTCCATTTCGTCGGACAAGGTGATACCTGCCAGAACATCGTCGACAGGTATGGTATCGAGATGCCCGACTTTACCGGCTGGAACCCGGCCGTCGGCGACAGGTGCCTGTCATTGTGGCGCGACGTTTGGGTGTGCGCCCACGTCCCCGGCTACGTGCCGCCTCCTGTAAGTGCTGACCGATCTCATCTTGGTGTCAATGTTGATGGGGCACTACGCGTCTGACTGGAGGGAGAGTGGAAGACTGAATGTTAACGGGTCTAGGTGCCGACACCTACTCCAGTCCAGGAGGGCATGGTCAAGGGCTGTACAAAGTTCGCCAATAGTGAGTCTGACGACTAGACCCACTGTGCCTTTTTTCTGTCGCGGCTGGTAACTAACAGTGGCAAACAGGCGGCCCGTGGACGCCAGAGCTGACTTGTGCTACCTTGTATGAGCCGTACGGCATCTCGTGGGAGACCTTCTTCAGCTGGAACCCTGCTGTTGAGGCGGGCTGCTGGAATCTCTGGACGGATAGCTGGTATTGCGTGGGGCTTGATTAATTTGGGGAGGAATTTGGATGTCTGGCTCAACTGTCAAGAGGTCCCCTGGGCCGAGCTTACGCCAAAGGTAGCGACGTCGAGGGTTGGTGGTGGCGGCCGGGCACCAATATAAACGGTCCGGGATAGCATGTCCGTGGGGATGTATCTAGGGGGTGGTGGATCAGTCTATAGAGGCTTTGAGAGAAGAAGGGAGGATCAGAAGGTACCTTTCCGGGGAGAATTTGTGCTCGACCCATTTAGTATCTAGTTAGGTAGTTAGGTATTAACGTATATTATAGGCGAGTCGGTCATATAAGCGAGTCGATCACTGGTAAGGGCTGCACGGATATTTAGCTGTAGCACTAACAGCGGGATTAAGCTGGGAATTAACTATTAGTGCTACAGCTAAATATCCGTGCAGCCCTTACCAGTGATCGACTCGCTTATATGACCGACTCGCCTATAATATACGTTAATCTTGTGCGTGACTAGATATAATGACAAATGCGCCAGGCCTAGATCAGCGTTCCTTGACTGTCCAATAACCGTTACTAACTTTGCGAGGTACTTGCGTGATGGTCCTGTGTACAGAGGGTTCCTGGTAGGAGGTGCAAAAATGGGTTGGGCAGGGGTGTGACGCCTGGAAAGTGATTTGGCTCATGCTGGCATGACTCTTCAGTTAGTACTTACTTCGGCATAGGTGTGGTTTGTAAAGGTATACACCTCGGGCAACATTCATCAGTGGCCACAAGCCTGTCATAACCATGAGGGGCCTTGGTTGCGCACTCGGGATGGCTCTATTTAGTTCTCGAGTACGGAACGGGGTAAGGAGGTGGGTTGGGGGGGGGCGGCGGGGGCAGAGAGATGAGACGGAAAAGAAGCAGCTATTGAGTAAATAAGTGTCCCGTGGTAGTTGTAACGGTCTCAGGAGTGTATTGCAACTATCTGATGACGACTATACGAGTATAACGTACATTATAAGCGAGTGAGCCATATAAGCGAGTGAGCCACTTTCTACCACACTACAAATACTATTCTACATTGCAATACATCAACACTAAGAACCAACTATAATTACATCAGAAGTTGCTGAATCTGACACTTCTGCAACCCCCTGGCAAGTACGTGCATTATGACCAGGCTTGCCGCACACACCACAGCACCGAACCTTCGTACGAACCCCCCCTGCACCACCACCACCCGGCTGCGTTTCTTGCGCTCCCTCCCCACCTACGGCCCTCTGGCCCAGTACATCCTGTGCATCTTGTACAGAAAGTGATCCTCCAAGCCGCACGCGAGTTCTTTTGGCTCTCCGGCGCTTGCTTAGTGCTTCGTTGGCCTTGCGGAGCGAAGCGACCTCTGTCTCAAGGAGGGCCACCCGGTGCATCACAGCCGTCGTGCCCTTGGCAAGCTGGTCCACTGCAGTCAACATCGAGGTCGGGGAGCTGTTTTGATGGTTGGCAATTCGAGTCTTGATAAGCGTTGACTGCAAGTAGGCTTCTCGGGGGTTATGGGGTGTCTAGAAGACCCAAGGTTGGGGGGTACTGGCCCTTGAGGTCCGGGGTGTTGGGGTACGAAGCCTGACATCTAGCTTGGAAAGCACCCTCTCTGGATCGAATGGAACAAGACCAGCCCCTGTGAAGCCACCCCTGATATTTTTCTCGTTGATGGAGGCAAAGAAGGCCTCACGAAAGGCGCAGAGGAACTCGAGCTTGCTCATATGGTTGATATGCATCCGCATCAACTCCTCAACCTAGCGGCTATACGCCTGCTTCAGCGGCCCAAAGTAGCCAACATCAAGTGGCTAGAGGAGGTGGGAGGAATGCGGAGGCATACAAAGCGTAATAATATCGTTCTGCTGGTAGTAGCGTTCGAATTCGGTCGAGTGGTAGCTCTCGTAGCCGTCGAGGATCAACAACCGGTATTTGCCCTTTGTCCGGGGTACGGTATAGTAGTCGAAGTACTTGATCCAATCTAGGCCTACTATATTGGTAGTCCAGCCGTTCTCGGTAGTTGCAATACGCCAGTCGGCTAGGAGGTTGCACTCGGTATACCAGTTGGCAAGGTAGTATTACGCGGCCAAGATAATAAACGGAGGGATAGCCCAGCCGAGGGCATTAACTCCCTGAATTACCGTTGCCCACTCGCGGTTACTAGGCTAGGCCAGTTTTGCCTTGCTACGACCATCCAAGGTCGTGACTACCATGCCCGCAAAGATAATGCCCATCATAAACCCTACCTCGTCGAAGTTGTAGGTATTATCGTCCACGATGCCATACTTGGCCTTAACGTTCCATACAAGGGTAAACCACTCGCCAATGACCTTTGGATCCTCACACTTGGCCCTCTAGTAGTCGTATCTACGCGAAAAACGCGTATAGAGCTGTAGCTAGCGTTTGACGAAGTTGTATGCCCAGAGCTTGCCGACAGAGGGCGCGTCGCGTACACGTAGGAGTTGGTTGGCCATATCTTCTACACCACGCAACCGTAGTAGAAACGCCCGAGCACATAGCTCAATAATATATTGAATAATGGCCTTCTCTTCGGAATCGGTGAGTCGGCGCGAGTTGGGCGTAGTGTCGCGTCGTGCAGGCGTGCCAGCGCGTCGCCGTGAGAGAGTCGTCCGATCAACGTTGTAGATCTTAGCCGCAGCCCGTACACTTAGATTTTCGTCATTTTGAAGAGCTTCAAGTGCCAAGTTTACCCTGGCTTCAGAGAGAGTAGAAGGCATTGTTTGGTGTAGCTGGTTGGTGGATGAAAGGTGGACAGTCGCGTCGCGTTAAAAAAGTGGCTCGCTCGCTTAAATGGCTCACTCGCTTATAATGCACGTTAACTAAGCTTGAAGAAAGAAAAGGAAAACAGAGAAACAGGCCAACGCGTTGCGGAGGCCTTCCTCTGACCAGAGGGAGACACTAAGTGTGAAAGGGGTAAGTGTGATGGAGTCGTTGATGGAGTCGTTGGCCGGGAGATGTTCAGGGTTGGCCGTTACAGAAGTCCTGCTCGTAAAGCAATTCGCATCCTTATTTTGTCATTTGCATATATTGACGTGTCCAACCCCGACCTGGCTGTAGATGTGTAGTATAAGGGTAGGTTTTGTATATATGTTTTCTTAGTAAGCGATAGCTCCGCGTTAATATCAAAGCTCTTTGTTTTCTTAAGGGTTTCACCTGTAAGTTGGTGTCACAAACCGACCGACCAGGTGCAGCGGCCCGGCGGGGTCGTACGGAAGTAGTCCCAGCCAATCGTTAGAGTAGGGGTCAGCCAGCCAATTACGGGGGGAACAACTGCTGCAGGTTGACAGAAAATGAGCCAAATTGACAGTACGGTGGGTGTGTATTTAGATCCTATCTTTGCGATTGCCGCCAGAGCATCACTGGTACCACCTGCCGGTCAAACTGAGTCTGCTCTCTCAAATACTTTAACATGACAAGAGGTTGGTAGCATCGGTGTGCAAAGCTTAGGGAACAAGACTGGGCAATGGTGAAACTAAGTGGTAGTGTGGGATGTCCCTCTGAAACTTGGGGAGTATATTATATCGTAATGCCAGTGAGGTGTCACACTCCGGTTGAGATTGTCTTCAGATTGCACAAGGGGTTTTGAAGGCGAGCACCAGTCCTAAGACATTTTCTAAGACATGGGGAAGGAGATTTTCCCTCTCCTCCGAGTTGTGGCATGTTTGAAAAGAGTTGGAGAGGTATCCAGCTGGCTTTTTTCCTCATCATTGCTTCTTAAGAGCTCCATCGTATCGGTTAACCTTTTGTTGCCACCATTAGGTTAGGTAAATCAGCAAGCTCGAGTTCGGTATCTTGCAGGGTAGTGATTATGGCCAATGTCATGTCGTGGGTGAAACCGAAGATTTGTATTATCCTCATAGCTATTGCTGGCCGCCCATCCAAGATGAAGATATGGTCGCCAAACTTGGACAACATCGGTACTTTTCTTCCCTCCAAACCTAAACCCACTCTCCTAGACTGTCTCAACTCAATCGCTCTCACCGGACGTTTTCATCCAAGCCATCTCGTGCAACCCGATAACTAAGGCGGTAGTGACACCATGCATCTGTACTCCGTATGCACCCCCTCCGTCCCACCCGACAGTTTGACAGGCCAGCAATTCAGCATGATGCTGCACAGAGCCGAAACATGGCGGGGGATCGACACGAGGGCAGATTGACGGAGCCGCACCAGTTAACCAATGTGGACGGGGCCCGTCGCACGTGGGATCACAAATGGCCAAGCACGGTGTACAACTCGATGGGGTCTTTTGTATCTTGTGTCGTGTGGTGGCTTGGTGTTTTGGCGCACTTGGGCAACATCTCCACCAAACGCGTCGAGTCCATCCCGTGTGCGAGGGAGTATGGAGGGTTGGGTTCGGGTCCGAGTTTTTGGTGGAGGTGGATGGATGATGATAATTGAAGGATTGCCAATTGTGGAGACGTGAGGTTGTGGGTGGCTCCGGAGGGTAGCTTCGGCTATTGCCCTACTTGGTGAACGGGTGCCAAGATCGGAGGAGGATTGATGTCTGAGAGTCTGAGATGGTGACGTTCCCGGGATGAGGGCGGCTGCGGACGGCAAGGAAAAACGAAAGGGGCAGCTTGCTTTTTTCCTTTTCTTCCGAACCCCCCCCCCCCCAACGGCGGGAATCCAAAGCCCCGTGCTACCAGACCGGCACAAACATTCCACCCACGGCACGAAAGGACGCCAAAAAGCCGGGGGCTGCCGTGTTTGCGGAATCGGGGGAGGCCGAGCTGGTGGAGAAGCAACGGGCCGAGACCCACCAACAGACGAAATTTTTAGCAATTCTTTCGAATCTTTTAGCAATTCTTTCTGCGAGCCCAGTGCACAAGAAGACGAACGGCCGCTGTTTGTCCTGTTCGCCTCGTCTGTTATCTTTTCCGCTTTTTGGGTTTTTTTGGTCCCTGTCCGCCAGGCAGTGTCTTGTCAGTCTCTTGCTTCCCTCATCCCGGACATCGGTCGGAGCCCCCGATCCATCCTCCGAACCCCCCATCCATCGCCGAAGCGGAGCGGAACGGCGCTGAGAGCCCCCACGGATCTCCACCCAGCGGATTCCCCGGAGCCAGCTCACGATAAGCACCATGGCACCACCACGAGACACGCCTGTCGCAGGGAACACCCCGAACGACAGCGCCTACACCACCGACTCGT
Source organism: Chloridium humicola (assembly GCA_027569505.1). NCBI lineage: Eukaryota > Fungi > Ascomycota > Sordariomycetes > Chaetosphaeriales > Chaetosphaeriaceae > Chloridium > Chloridium humicola. The sequence goes on along the minus strand of JAPDFF010000108.1, from coordinate 40,519 downwards.
CCGTACTCTCACTTCCCTTCGACCCGGAGAAGCAGACTGCCGCAGACCGGGACCCGGAGAAGCAGCGATCCTCTTCCGAGTCTCCGTCCAGCTCGCGGGAGTCCATCCGAATTCCGGGAACCACCCCCGACCACATCGCCGCCGCCAACTCACCACCGGATAATTCGTCAGTCAACGAAAAGGCGCACCCCACCCCGGACGACGATGACTTCCCCACGGCGCTGGACCGCCTGCCCTCGGCGGCGACCACCATCGACTTCCCCGAGGGAGGCGTGACGGGCTGGCTGGTGGTGCTCGGCTCGTTCAGCGCTATGCTGTCGCTGTTTGGTCTCATCAACTCAGCTGCCGTGTTCGAGTCGTACTTTTCGACACACCAGTTGGTCGAAAAGACGTCGTCGGAGATTGGCTGGATTTTTAGCTTGTATCTGTTTATTGTGTTTTTTGTCGGTATTCAGGTCGGGCCGATTTTTGATCGGTTTGGCGCGAGGTTGTTGGTGGCGGTGGGGAGTGTGTTGATCTTTTTGAGTTTGTTGTTGTTGAGCTGGTGTGAAGGTGAGTTTTCTCTATGAGGATTGGAGAGAGTGAACAGACATACTGACGATCAGCAGAATACTACCAGATAATCCTCACCTACTCCGTAATGGGTGGCCTCGGCGGCGCGCTGCTGAACAGCCCGGCCTACGGCGCCATCGCCCACTTCTTCAACATGCGTCGCGGCCTGGCCACCGGCATCGCCACCACCGCCGGCGGCGTCGGCGGCGTGGTCTTCCCCGTCCTCCTCCGCTCCCTCCTCCCCGGCGTCGGCTTCGGCTGGAGCTGCCGCATCCTGGCCTTCATCATGCTCGGCCTCGCCATCCCTTCCAACCTGTTCATCCGCACGCGGCTCTCCCCCGCCAAGGGCGCCGACGGGCGCCCCAAGGTCCAATCCGTGTGGCCCGACTTCAGCGTCTTCAAGGACGCGCGCTTCGCCTTCGCGTCGGTCGGCATCTTCTTCATGGAGTGGGGTCTCTTCGTCCCGCTGACCTTCATCGTGTCATACGCCGCCGCCCACGGGCAGGACGCGACCGAGAGCTACCTGCTGCTCTCGTACCTCAACGCCGGGTCGGTCGTGGGGCGCGTGCTGCCGGGGTTCCTAGCGGACCGGTTCGGGCGGTTCAACGTCATCATCGTGACCATCGCGCTGTGCGTCGTGACGGTGTTCGCGCTGTGGCTGCCCGCGGGCGCCTCGCAGGCGACGCTGATCGCGTACGCGGTGCTGTTTGGCTTCGCGAGCGGTAGCAATTTGGGTTTGGTCCCCGTGTGCCTAGGCCAGCTGTGCGACCACAGGAGGTATGGCAGGCTGTACTCGACCGCCATGATGGTGGCGAGCTTTGGGACGCTGAGCAGCGTGCCCATTGGTGGCGCGCTGCTGGACTCGGGCGACGGCGAGCACGGGTGGAAGATCCTGATCATCTTTGCTGGTGTTTCGTATACCGTGGCACTGGCGTGCTACACGGCTGCGAGGGTGGTTGCGGTGGGGTGGAGTCCGCGAAACATCTTTTAGAGCACGAGATACCTCTTGGTTTCGGACAGTGGGTGTGCCCTTTTAAATCGAGCATTGTTTGGCGCATCAGCAAGGCGTTGGATTGCCTTTGGGTTGGTAAAACCGGCTGGGATCTTGGTGGGGTTTGGCTTTGGCTAGGATTGTCATTTATTTCTTGGTAACACTACAGGATATTACAGAATAATATTGCAATGAATTTTTTTTTTAGAACATCTTGATCTCGCACTCCTCCAGGCCGCAGAAATGGCCGCTGTGTGCCTGGCCGTCACCCCTGGCTGACCCCTGTCGGGGCCCACAATTACCCGACGTCACCCAGATCGCGGGGCGATTCGGTTCAGATGACCCCGCCTCCCAGAAATTTTTGGGCCAAATCGCAACACCACAGCGCTGGAACTGTGGACACTGCAACTAAATCACCACCACAACCACCACCACCGACCATGGCTAGCGAACTCTCGGCCGCGCCCGTTCTTTCGACGCCGGCGGAAAACGCCTTCGACTTCGCCCCTGCAGCCACAGTAATCGAGTCCCACGAACCACCAAAAACTGACGATGAGCTTCGCGACATCTACGAGATCGGCCGCACCGCGCGAGAGGTCCGCGAGGGCGCCTGGAAGAGGGTAGCCCTGCAGTTCCCCGACCACATGCTGAAGGATGGGCCCCGCGTGGTGCAAGCCTTGAACACAGAGCTCGAGTCTCTCCCGAAGCCGACAGATACACCTACCCCTCTCGAGAGGATATACATTCTCGCCGACACATCCTACAGCGCGTGCTGTGTCGACGAGATCGCCGCCGAACATGTCGACGCCGACGTTGTGGTACACTACGGCAGGTCCTGCCTCTCGCCCACATCCCGCCTACCCGTCATCTACGTCTTCACCCACCACGCCCTCGACCACGACGAAGTCCTCGCCGCGTTCGAGAAGCAATACCCCTCCAAAGACACACCCGTCGTCCTGATGGCCGACGTAACCTACCAGTCCCACCTCCCCTTCCTCGCCTCCGCCCTCCACGCCCACGGCTACACATCCCTCCTCTCCACGACCATCATCCACGACCCAACTGGCACCCTCCCCAACCGGTCCCTCGTCACACCCGACACCAACGCCCCCATCGCGGACTCTTCTTCGATCGACCTCAAATCCCACTCCATCTTCCACATCTCCAACCCGCCCACCGCCCTCCTCCTCGCCCTCGCCTCTCGCGTGCAAGCCCTGCATATCCACCCCACACCCTCCTCCACGCTCCCCACATCCCACTTCTCCACCCCCCGCCTCCTCGGCCGCCGTTACGCCCGCCTCCTCACCCTCGCCTCGGCCGGCATCATCGGCATCCTGGTCAACACACTTTCTGTCTCAAACTATTTGTCGTCTGTCAACACCATCCGGAAACAGATCGCCGCGGCGGGTAAGAAGAGCTACACCGTGGTGGTCGGCAAGCTGAACCCAGCGAAGCTGGCCAATTTTGCGGAAGTCGAGGGATGGGTCGTGGTCGGGTGCTGGGAGAGCTCGCTGGTCGAGGACGAGGGATTGTTTTACCGGCCGGTGGTTACGCCGTTCGAGCTTGGGGTGGCGCTGATGGGGGATGAGGAGAGGGTGTGGGGGGGCGAGTGGTGGGGGGGTATTGAGGGGGTGGGGGAGTTTAAAGAGAAGGAGACGGCGGAGAAGAAGCACGGGGAGGGAGAGGAGGATAATGATGGGGAAGGGGAGCAAAGGGATGGGGGAGAGGAGGATGATAGCGAGGAGGAGTCCGCTCCGCCAGAGTTTGACCTCCGTACGGGGAGGTTGATCAGCACGAGCCGGCCAATGAGGAATCGGCAGAAGAAAGAGAATGCCCGACCGAATGGGCAAGGGAAGACGGATGAGGAGAAGAAAGCGGCAAGCGCAAGCAGCGCACTGGCGCTCAGGCCCAAGGCCGAGTTGGCTACGGTGAATGGCGTGGTCAGTCCCGGTGCTGAGTACCTCCGGTCTCAGAGAACGTGGCAGGGGTTGGGGAGCGATTATACCGCCGAGGAGAGCACGGCGATTGAAGAAGGGAGGGGAGGTATTGCCAGGGGGTATGCCGCGGGAGAGGGGACGAGGAGGTAGTGCTAGAGGTTGGGTGGAAAATAGAATGATATCATTAAGAGAAGTCCCACTTGGGGATTCTCCATGGCTAACTCCGGGTGTCAGTTTGGGGTTTAGGCGCGGAATCAAGGCTCATCAATGATAGGTTGGCCGACCACTTCATTCTCACCCAACGCCTCAACCCGCTGGTACACTCCTTCGCGACCCTCGTATCCTCCCGTCGCCGAGGACCCGCACTCGCCTACGGCGTACCTTGGCCCGCCCACCACTCAAAACAATGCCGAGGCCGCCACCCACCAAAGCACACGCGACGGAGGAAGGGAACAGGACGCCATGGTCCTCGATGCGTTGCTGCTCGCTACGTTGACTCGCCTCCTTGCTTCTTTATATGACCATCCCTCGCCTCCCTCTTCCACCCTCTTGACTAACTCACCCCCTGCCATCCCTTCTTCAGTGCTCGGCTTCTCTCCCTCTTATTTTCTCCCGTTCTCCCACCGGATGAGACTTCCCCTGCTGTCTGGTAAAGGTCGCTGGCTTGTTCCGCCTGTATCTGGCCTCTTGACACTGTCCATTTTTCTGTCCCGGAAAAATGGGAGGGAAGATTTGGTGTGGTTGTCGCGCTGCTACTCCTGGGGGCGTGTGGTTCTTCGTTTCACGGGAGAGAAGGCGGAGCTCGCTGGGCCGGGTGCCGGCGGGAGTATGTCGTCCTACAGAAAAGATCGTAAGTCGTCAGTAAAGGTCTTTTGGACAAGGCGGTTTTTCTTGGCGGGGTGTGGTGGTTGGCACAGCGCCGAGGGCGGTGTCCTTTGGCTGGAGGAGGGAGAACGCTGGTTGCTGAGGGTTGGGGCGGGTTGGTGGCTGCGGTCTTCTTGGCTGTGGCGGCTTTCTTGGTTGGGGAGAGCACTGAAGAGGGAGTTATCGTGTTGCTACTGGCCGACATGCTCCGGACTGCCCTGTTCCGTTCCCCCCCTCGCTCGTGCTCGCAGCGGCGCGCAATCCTCAGTTTTGGCCTGTCGAATTCCACGTCCGAGGTAGTCGTGGCCGCGGAGGAAGTATGCATAATGCTGGCCCTTGCGACCCCCTTCGCGATTGTCGCCCTTGAGGACGCTCCCGGCCTCGCCGCCAACCCATCCACCGAACGCACCCAACCCCTCGCCTCAAGCTTCCCAACCTCCTGGCTCCTCATGACCAGGGTGTGTTTGAGCATTACCACTCAACTCCTCGCTCTCACTCTCACCCATCTCCCCCTCCGCAGTCATAACCCGCAGCTCCAGCCCCCACCGTTCACCCCCCACCCGCCGCTCCACCGGCCTCAGCGGCCTTCGGACTCTGTCGACACACACCAAGCACCACATAATCAGCACCCTGGCTATCACATGCAGCACGATGCCGAGCAGGCAGCCGGCGAGGAAGCCGGTGATGATGGATTGTGCGGCGGAGCCCTGGAAACTTTTAAAAGGAGAGGTTAGCGAGTATTTTCTGGGATAATTTCGGTTGAGTATGTGGGAAACGGCTTTGCGGAAGTTGGGAGGGCTTTTGACGGGGTTGATGGGACCGGTTGCCGTCGTCTGGTGTCCGGGTTGCGGTATGCCGAGTTGGCGTGGTCGGCTAGGGGTAGGGTGCAAGTTCCCATGAACTTGCAGACTTCGGGCATTCGGAAGTCAACCAGGTCTATGAGGTCCTGGGCGGTGGTGAATCGTTGAGGACCGCATGGTTGGGCGCGAGGAGGTTGAGGACTGAGCCAAGCCGGGCTGTTGTGGCAGCGAGACGAGAAGGAGTTCCTTCTCTAGGCGCTTGGCGGAGAAGGAGAATGGAGCCAAGGGCTTCAAGAAGTAGCTTCGTCGGGCTCTTCAAACTCCTCCTTGCCCCGCGGCCAGGAGCGAAGAGGACGGGTGGCCGTATCTGGTCCCACTCTCTCTCTCTCCTCCGTCTCAATCTTTTGAGCGTGGCAGAGTGTAGCAAAGTACGCCGGGTGCGGCATGCTCGTTGCCTTCCAAGCAAACTAAGCTGCTCTGAGCCAATGCTTTGGCTCCAGGAATGGCTCTCGGGTGGCTCCGGCGCTGCTGCTTGTGGTTGGCAGCGAGGCCAGCATCATCCTCGTCCTCCTCCTCGCCGAGATCGCTCTGTCGCCGGGTACCTTTCTTGGCCGCGGGCTTCTTCGGGGCAGCCTTCGCGGAAGGTTGGGACACTGCCGGGAGGAGGGAAGACAGGGGGGTGCTAGGGTAAATATAAGATGTGTCGAAAGAAAAACAACTGACCATGACTTCAAATTCTTCAATCCTAGCAAAATCGGAGGGACGCAGGTTGAGGAAGCGTTGGGCAGATGAGGAAATGTGTTTGGTCAAAATTGAGTTGAAGGGGCAGCTCGGGTCTTTAGTATTCTGGGGAGTATCTTTGAGCGTCAGAAAGCCTGGGATAGAATTGTTCAGACAGAAGATGATGGAAATATTGTGAAAGCCAGGTGTCTCAGTGTGAAGCAAGCCAAGGACGTCGCCGCTTGCGATTGCTTGCTGCTTGAATGCATGAGCCCGTTGTGTTGCAGAAGAAAATTGATCGCATACTATCGCCCACAACAGCACTCTTAGCTTAGATCAAGGTATTGTGTGGCAATTGGGTGCCTTCCTAGACACGGGAATGGAGCTAGCTGACGGTGAAATTAACGAGGACAAGAAGCTTTTGTAGTCATTGCAAGCAAGCCCAGTGGACAAGTCTTAGGCTCAAAGAGAACTCTTTGAACCTATGAACCCTACGAAGCCATTTCTGCTGTGCACTATATTATGTATTACATAAAGCCCAAAAAATACCCTTGCAAAAATGTTGAAATCAAGTGAAGTGTGATGATGTGCGAGGTTGATGAAACCATCTGCATTCAACATCCGCCATGTCAAAATAGCATTGATTGGCCTCTCTCAAGGTGGCAAGTACGAATCCCTTCTTCCATCCCGCCCCCTCCAACACTCGTTCTCGGGCCAAAACACACTCGAGTCACAAGCCAAGCCCTTCCCATCCCTCCACCCAAAGTTCTTCATCATCCCTTCTCCTTCACCTCCACACCCAACCCTCCCCTCACCTCTCCATCCCAACCATCCACCCCCCCACCCCCCTCTCTCTCCTCCTCCTCCTCCTCCTCTCCCACTCCCTCTCCAACCCATCCTCATCCCTCAAACCCGGCCAAACCCTCCTGTCCCCCTCCCCCCTCTCACCCCAATGCCTCCTCCCCCCCTCCCCTCCACCCCTCCTAACCCTCCCCTCCCTTGAGTCCCTCCTCCCAGTATCCCCACCGCCTACCCTCCTCCAAACCCCCACCACCCCCCTCCAAATAACAACAACATAAAACCTAACCACAAACACACTCACCCAAAACACGCCCGTGCCTGCGACACCGATGAACAGGCCTGACGCAATCGCGTGGCCGGAGGTGTCGTACAGGGAGGCGGGGAAGGGGAGGTTGGTTTTCTCGGGGGAGTTGTTGTCTTGGCCTTGGTCTTGGTTTGAGGCAGAGGAGTCCTCGGTGGTGGGGGTCGAAGGGGGGGGTTTGAAGGGGTCGGTTTCGCCGTGGTGGATGTTGCTGCTGCTGCCGGGGAGGTAGTAGGGGACGGGGGCGGGGGGGTTGGGGTCGTAGGCGGCGATGTGTTGGTTGTGGTGGTCAATGTGGTGGTCGGTGAGGGGGGGTGTGACGGTGGGGACCACAGTGGCGCTGGTGGAGGGGAGGGGGATGAAGGCGAGAAGGATTGTGAGAAAGGTGAAGAGGAGGGGTGTCAGCGGGAACATGGTGGGTGTTCGGTGGCGGAGGGCATGATGTCCCGGGCTTGTGGGGGGCGTTCCCAACATCATAGGTGGTGCTTCCCAGGTTCTTGATCGTGCTCGGGCCGGATGAGGTTGTGAAGTAGCTGAAAATTCGGGCTTCTGTAACCGGTATTTGTCGCCGAATACTTTGTAGCCGCTGACCAGTTGGTGATATCGCGATACTGAAAGTCAAGTTGAGATATCTCTGGTAAGGCTGTTTGCAGGGCTTCTTCTCGTCTGCGAATATCGATGGAAATTTTGGTTCGAGTTTCTTGAAGGAAAACGACCGACTGCCAAACCTTTCTCAAAAAGGAGTCTGGAAGTCGCGTGTAGTGGGGCCGAGCTGTTCGCGAACAAGTAAAACAACTCGCCTGTGGGTGAACAAGGAAGAATCCTCAGGCATCCAAGTTCCCAAGCGCCATTGAGAACAAGGGCTGATACCTGATCTCAACCCACGCTCTCACATCCCACCAAGGCAAAGTAAGATGACATTCTTGGCAGCTCAATAAAAACCGCAAGACGCACGGCATGCGCAACGGGAGCGGGAGCACAGCTCGAGTGAGACACTGCCATGTCATATTGCAACCAGATGCTGCACAACCACGAGTGACCAGACATGTGAACAGCAAGAAGACCAATTTCGGGTTTGTGAAACATTGTAAACACCAACCTTGACCAACAGGAAGGTGGTAACTGAGAGAAGCGAAAGAAAAAAAAAACCGAAGAAAAATGGGTATCAACGAACGAGTCCAAAACCCCCCACTCCCCATCTCCATCCTCAACAATCCCATCCTCACAACCCCATCACCACCGCCCCAACCGCCAATCCAACCCCCATCCCCACCCCGGCCATCCCCGTACACCTCGGCCTCGCCACACCGGCATTCTTCGACGTCTCCCCCCCCTCCCCATCCCCATTCCCCCCGCCACCACCATTCCCACCCTTCCCCTCCCCCGTCGGCGTCGGAACCGGACAGCTCGCGGTACATGGCAGATTCGACGCAAACGGTGTCGCGACCGTCTCGCCCGTCTCCGTCTTGCTTCCACTGGGCGTAAACACCGGCGGCTGGGCGGTCGTCAGCGCCACGTTGGGTTTGGCGTCGGCCTTGTCCGGGTTGAGGACGTTGTCGATCATGTGAACGAGTCCGTTGGACACGAGGATGTCGGTCTGGATAACCTGCGCCGAGTTGATGTAGATGAAGTTTGTGTGGCGGGTTATGGAGAGGGTGGTGTTATCTCCCGCGGCGGTGGGGAGCGTCGTAGAGTTTGTAAGTTCCCAGACGTGCGTTAGGTTGCCGGGGACGATGTGGTAGCGGAGGATGCGCTGCAGGGTGGATTTGTCGAGGGATTCGAAGGTGCCCGCGAGTTGTTGGAAGGCGGCGTTGCGCGGGGCGAAGATGGTGGCGTCTTTGAGGGATGTGATCTCCGGCATCATGTCCGCGGCGTAGAGCGCGCCGACGAAGGCGGTGAGGTCCGTGTAGGCGCTGCGGGCGGTTGATTCGAGAGTTTCTGGAACCCGCATGACTGAGTCGATGATTTGGATGAGCCCGTTGTCGAATTGTTGGTCTTCGACCATGACGGTGCCGCGTGTGGCGAAGCCCGAGGTGAAGACGACTTCGCCGTTGGGTTGTTTGGTGAGGATCAGGCGTTGGCCGCCTTTGATGGTTGAGTACTTCTCGTCGGTGAGGGTGGTGGACGCCCAGATCGAGTCGCCCTTCTCGATGGAGGGCATGGCGATGGACTGCTTGAGGACGTGGTACTTGAGGGTGGCCTCGACGAGGTCCTCGCCGTACGTGTCCCAGTTGCCGAGTTTGTTGAAGGCGAAGTCGTTGGGGGCAGCGATGGTCACCCCTTTGGGGAGCTTGGCGAAGATGTCGGTGTGGTTCTGGCAGGTTAGCCTCGGCGGTGAAGTGAAGGAGTGGAGATACTCACCTTGACCAGGCCAATAAAGGTGGTGAGGTTCTTCTGGTTGGAGAGCACGCTCTCTAGACTCGCAGCTTGGGCGACTGGAGCGAGAAGCAGCGTCGGAACGACGGCCAGGAGGGCCGCGAGCGGCCCGAACACCATTTTTGAAAGAGAGAAAAGAATTGAGTCACAGAGTCTTCCAGGTGAAGAGATTAAAAGAAAGATTGGATCAAGAGCTGGCAGAATTCAGGAGCGTATCAGTGAGAAAACGGTGAAAAAAGACGCGATGGTCGACACCACGTCAACATAGCCAACAGAACCGGACCTTCTTAAATAAAAAATCGCCGACGGAGACACGACAGCAAGGTCACAAGCTGAGCCTGGGCACGCAGCGGCCATCGTGAACCTTTTCATCCTCCTCGCCCTCAGCGCGGCCAACACACCCCTCCCGTTCCGTGTGCCGCATGTGAGTGAGACCCGAAATTGGATTTCCTCAAGGCGGGATAGGGTGCCTCTGGAGGATGATGCCAAGGAGACTCTGGATTGGCCAAAATTCATGGGACGCATCTCTGGCGCGATCTGAACCCTTGCTCCCCATCCTCTTTCCCCTGCGACGCCACGAGGCGGCCTGAGTCTGGGCCGGGCCGCCATTGGCCTTTGGGGGCATTGGAGGGTGGCATGGGAAATTTCGGCTGCTCTCAGGCACCAGCATTCAGAAAGTCTAACCCCTCGCCCCGGTTCAGCCCGGTCGGTGCCGTGGCTGCTAACCTGAAACGGGGGTTTGCTCCGTGCTGCCGGTCCGGGGTTCCAGCACTTGGCTTCAGCTTGAGGTTTGAAGTGGTGGTGACGAGACGCAAAAGTTACTGATGGCGATAAGGCTGAGGGCAGAAGGGTGAGCGGTGAAAGAATCAGACGTTTGGCAAACTTAGCTTCCTTCAGGTCTACGCCAAGGTCCTGCAGTTCATGATGTTTGCAAGTTGAAGGATGTTGCCAGCAATATGATCGAGGGGACAGAATGATTAGTCAGTGTTGAGATAAGATGACCTGGCCCCAACCAGAGCTTCGGGTTCTGATCGCCCATAGCCCAACGGATATGGTTCCTGCAGATGCTGGGCCGTTAGCCGTTGGGCTGCGTTCATGGGTCTTCAGCAGCCAAGACCTGATGTCGAGAAGACTTGCTGGAGCCACGAAGGTTGGCTTGTAGGCAAATGAAAGAGGCAGGATTGAGCGAGAATTGCCATCCTCCAATGCCATTTCGAACCACTCCCGCATTAGCATGCCGCTATCTTGCCGCAGCTAGCTGCTTCCTGATCTCACGTCAGCTGCAAGAACTTTATCCACAAAGACCTTGCAGCATGCGAATGCAGACTCAGGCAACTTGAAAATGGTGATCTTTCTCTCTTCAAGGACCAACAAGTTTGACAGTATCTGACCAAGTCATGCCGCCTCACATCAGAAACAAGACTCGCTGGGTCAAAGCCAAAACCAAAGCCATGCTGTGTCTATCCCTCGTTCCAAGCCGACAATATGCCCCCCCTTCACAGCCCCAGTGCTGACTAGTTCGTCAGGTTATAGATCTTCTGGATATCCTTCAGAATGCCCTCGAAGTCCACCTTCAAATCCTTCAGCAGCCCATCATGGAACCCAAACACCCACCCATGCACAATAGGGAACTTGTTCTGCGCATACGACTGCTGCACACTCGCCGTCTTGACCACATTCCGGCACTGCTCATAGACATTGAGCTCCACCAGCCGGTTATACCTCGCGTCCTCATCCTTGATCGCATCCAGCTCCTTCTCATGCAGCCTGTACACATCCCTGATATTCCGCAGCCAGGGATTCAACAGCCCTAAATCCTTGGCCGTCATGGCCGCCTTGACACCACCACAGCCGTAGTGGCCGCAAACCACGATGTGCTTGACCTTGAGGTGCTCGACGGCGTACGTGATGACGCTCATGACGTTGAGGTCCGTGTTGCACACCAGGTTGGCGATATTGCGGTGCACGAATGCGTCGCCGGGCTCCAGGCCCGTGATTTGTTCAGCTGGGATGCGCGAGTCGCTGCATCCAATCCAGAGGTACTCCGGGTTCTGGCCGGCTGAGAGCTTGACGAAGAACTCGGGGTCCTTGGACTTGCAGTCGTGCGCCCAGGCTTTGTTGTGCTCGAATACCCGGTCGTGCGTCTGGCGCAGGTAGTTGGTGATGTCGCTTTCGGCCATGGTGCGCCAGTTGGGTTTGGTGGTGGTGGTGGGGGTGGTGTTGGGTTTGTGGGTGGTGGGATCTGAGGTTGTTGAGGAAGAGGAAGAGTGGCGGAGAGGTGCGGCGAAAATCGGTGAGGAGATGATGACTCGCGCCTGGGGAAGTCCCGATGTTGTGCGTCGGGTCAGAGACTGCAGGATTGTTGCACCGACACGTGAGTTGAGCATGGCCGTTCCCCTCTTTTCTGGGGATGCTGTGTCGAGTCTTCCTTCCAAATTCCGCGGATCGAATTGTCTGGATGGGAAATGGGAATGTGTCATGCACGTCCGCGGAATCCCAAAGATTTCCTGGTCAATCAAAAACGCGCTCTTGCCGCGCTAGTGACTCAACAAGGAAGCGGACACGATGATAACCCGAACCCTGACCCAATGTTCATCCTAGTTGTTGGTTCTTACAGAGCTGTTCCTTCAACAAAAGTGTCTTGGGAAGATTCCGTTCATGGTTATAACACAACTATCTTCATAGACCAATTCAATCCATAACCCTTCCGTGTTGAACACCCCCTCACCTCGTCAACTCAGAATTCCAACATCTTCGACTCCTGTCTTGTTGAGTGGGGGTCCTCGGTTGCCAGGTTCCGATCGGGGCTTGGCATGCGATCTTGAGCCCTCTTTTCCTTGGCATCGCGAAAGGTTGAGGGAAATGATGACAAAAACTTACAAGCAGGATGGCCATACCATGTTGTGGTGGTTTTGTCAGACCTTTGGATTATCTCAACCCATGTTTTGCGTGCCTAGACTTGGTCCCTCTATTTCTTGAAATGCCATCCTGGCGTCGGGACATTCGTCGAGGCAGCTCCGATGGCGAAGGGTAACTTGGAAGGGTTTGAATCTGGATCTGAGACCGGCTCTCAATATGTGAAAGATCGACAACCTGAGAGTGTCCCCCGCTAGGCCGAGATGACAATATTGCCGAAAATCTTGGATCAGATCTACATACATCACGGCCGGTGCTCGTCAGATCTGGGAAAAATTCAATTACAAACCTCTCTGAACTCGGCAATTAACAACATGTATCCCACCCACATATGGTACTAGCTAAGAGGCAGCTTGCCACCTATCACCAGAGGTGGATGAACAAAGAGAACCAGTCTCAAAAACCTTTATGCTCGGAGTACAACATCATGTAATAGAAAACGTTAAGGACTCGCTGACTCTGGGCCCTTGCTGCCGCCACTCTTTGTCAATTAACAATGAATTACACTCCTTCATCCTAGTTGGTTCTGGAAGTGAAAGCAGAGAAGAACCGTGAGAAATCACTGGAACTATTTCAGGGCCGAAAGATTTGAGAATTATGCGCGGGTCTATCTGACATTCATTCCTCTCATTCCCTAATTAACCAAGAAAAGCCTAGTTATTTTGTGGCCGCTCAGACTGTGAGAAAGAGTAGAGGTCAGTCTTTCAAAACTGCTGACAATTCTAAGAGCTCAAGCAAGTAAAAAGGTAGCACAGCGATGCTCAGGAACAGTGGACCTATTGATCGCCCCCTCAGCTGCGTGGATGACTTTCCTGTCGTCTGCTTTCCCCGTATCTGAGAGGGAAGACGCAAGCAAGCCGAGTGTGCAAATATCTATCTACCTTCATATATCCATCCCAATTCATACATCCTTTCCAAAATACAGCCTTGCCTCAGGATTCCACAAACCCTCTTCTCTCTCACACCCACATTTCCAACCTCTCAACTCCCCCCAACCCCAAACTCCCCCGTCCACTCCTCATACCTCCTCAACTCCCCCTTCCCAACAGAACTCTTCACCCTCCTCTCCCTCACCACCGCCCTAAAATCCTCCGCTGTCACCCCCGGCTCCACCAACCGATTCGGCGGCACCTGCTCCCACGTCATCTCAATCGCCCCCATCTCACCCCGCTCGCACGGCGTGTAATAGCACTCCCCCTCCCCTGGAAGCACTGGCCCCCGAACCCCTTCCCTCAAAATCACACCTCCAACACCCCTCCCAACCACCCTCCTAAACCACCCCGCCCTCTGCACCCGCCCCAACGGCGCCCCCAGCGCCGCCCTCACCACCTGCGCGATGTCACTCCCCGAATACCCCTCCGTCTCCCTTGCCAGCTCGTCCAGATCCGTAGGCGTCAACACCTCCCGCCCCCACTTCCCGGCGTGGATCTCGAAGAGCGAGCGGCGGGCGGAGAGGATGGGGAGCGGGATGTAGATGCGGGGTTCGAAGCGCCGGCGAAAGGCGGGGTCGAGGGACCAGGGGAGGTTGGTGGCTGCGAGGACCGTTACAGAGGGGGCTGCTGGGGTTTGGGGAGTGGTGGTGGTGGTGGTGGAGAGGCCGTCGAGCTGGACGAGGAGTTCGGTTTTGAGGCGGGAGTTGTGCTCGGATGAGGAGGAGCCCGAGGAGGAGCGGGTGCCGCAGAGGGCGTCAATTTCGTCGATGAAGATTATGGAGGGGGCGTGCGTGCGGGCGAGGGTGAAGAGGGTGCGGATTAGTCTGTGAGGGAGGGAGGGGGGTAAGTGGTGTGGTTAGTTGAAGGGGGGGGGTGGGGGGGGAGGGGAGAGAAAAGAAAAAGGGGACGTACTTCTCGCTCTCGCCCATGTATTTCCCAACAACATCTGCCGAGCTGATGCTGAAGAGGGTGTGGTCGACCTCCGTTGCCACGGCCTTGGCCAGGTAGCTCTTGCCGGTGCCTGGTGGGCCGTAGAGCAAGATGGCCCCTGAGGCCTTGCGCTTCTCGTCATAGAGGTTGGGAAACCGCGAGGGAAACACGATGGCCCGCTGAAGCTCGTGCTTTGCGGGTGTGAGTCCGGCCACGTCGTCCCATCTGATGTTGGGCTTCTTGGTGATGATGGCATCCATGATCGAGTCCTCGAGCTGATCCTTGTCGGAGGCTTTCCGGTCTTGTTTTGCCCCAAAAGGCGAATAATTCTGTGATCTTCCAAACGGAGATGGTATGTCCTTCTTGGGTGTTGCCTGGTCAACTGAGGGATCCGGCTTGATATTGAGGCCGGTAAAGTTCACCGGGGTTCGGCTGGGGGCAATGAGGCGGGCAAGCTTCTCAACTTGAGAGCTGGTAAAGACATGCTTGCACGCAACGCAAGCGAAGTGATAGCCGCTGTTCAATGCCGCGCGGTCAAACTCCAGCCCGGAGAAGATGACCTTGGGGAGACACGCGGGACAGATGTCGAGTGAGTGCTTGTCCCCACACTCCGGTAGCAAAGACTTGGTCGGCCGCTCGAGAATCATCCATGCCCAGTCTCCGGGAAAGGCGTCAAAGACCGAGTTCCAGGCTTGCTGACGACTCGTGGTGTCCACGGCTTGAAACACACGGGAACATTTGGCGCAGGTATTCGCCTGGAGACGCAGCATGCTGGTCAGGATGGGTACAGACTGGGTCAAGAACCCGGATCTAACGGGAAACACCCTCCCTGACACCACGGTAGCATCCGTCTCTACCCAGGTCGACATAAGCGTGCGCTCCATCAGTTCGCTGTGTAGGCGCCGCGCAACGTCGAATTCGCTCTGGCTGACACGGGGTCGAAGATCTTGGATTGTGTTGCGGGCGTTTTGTGCCAAGGAGAAGCCGCGGTTAACCTTGAGAGGAATTTGGTGGGAGGCTTGCTGAAGATCTCTGAGCAGGTCTGGTGGCTCCCTAAACCTCTGGCAGGACTTGGCAAGGCAGCCAATCCATCGAGGAGATCCGAGGTTGCGCCAGAGGTCTCTCTGAAGGCGCGCATCCAGAGCCTCGGGCAGGCAGAGGAGGCATATGGATGCCCTGCAGCAGGAAAGGGGGTACAAAAAACGGGGGTCTTTGCAATGTGTACACGTCGCCATGTCTTGGCCCAGTGTCTGCTCAATCTCCTGGTCCGGCTGCCGTTCTAGGGGTCCTGGCTTGGGTCCTGGTGTGACTTCAGACCCGGGCTTCAACTTCGGATGCGACTTGGGATCCGACTTGGGATCAAGCTTCGACTCTCGTTCCGAATTTAAGTCTTTCTTGATTGATCCAGGTTGTCCTATCATCAAAGACTGAAGTAAAGGAGTGAGAATGTCGAACGATGGCTCCTCGCTCTGAGGTGGTGATTCCGAGGAGAGTTGTGTCGGCGGCAAAGGCTAAAAATAGGTTGTTAGTCGAACGAAGTCATCCCTTTCGACCTTCAGCCCCAGGCATTTAAAATGGCGCTAAACGTCGTGCTCTGGGTGGTCTCATTACCTGTTGGATCCGAGCTGGAGACTTGTCTTGTCCTGGACCTGGCCTGGGTTGTGATTGCGGCATGTTCGAAAGATTTCGGGTTCAGTTATCTGTAGGTTCTTTAGGTTTGGTTGGTATGACTTAATCCAAGAGCCTCAGTTTGCCTGAGTGGCTGTGCTTGTTGCTGCCTGCTTTTGATTCAAGACTGTTGGTTGGACATGCTGTTTCTGAATTGTGATGTTTCTGCCCGAATTGGGCACCAACCAGGCAACCATGAACCGGCCTGAGAAGGGCTGCGCCAACCCTAACCCCAGGGTTTAGGGGGATTTACCCCTGAGCCCCTGAGGACAGCTTCAGTTCTCGACCAGCTTAAATTCTCAAGGGAAAGGCTGCAGCCACGGGAGTTCTGTGCCTAGAAGATCGGGCTAACTAATAACTACACGCCACCTAAAACCGGACGGTGGGGGCTATGTGACTCCAAACCCTCACCAAGTCGTGGGTGAGAGTGTGAGTCCACAGTGACCCAAGTGCAGGGCAGGAGGAGTTGGCCAAGACAGTTCCAAAGTGTAAAAACCACAAGGCTTTGGCAGGATCTTCATCTGCACCATTCTTCTCATTACTCCCCAAACAAGGTATCTAGTAAACCCACAAGCTCTTCTGACAGCGAGCAAATCCTGCAAAATACATAACACACTGATTCCTACACCCCAGGCCGGAGCACCATTTCCTCCAACAGCCAACCGACAGCAACCAGCATCAACTCCAACAACGGTACAAGCGACAGGCGCCCTCCCCCAGCAGATTCGTCCCAAACAGCAACCCCATCACCATCCTCAAAGCGCCTCAATAGCCCTCAATAAAACCTCCACCCCCCTCTCCCCAACCTCTTCCTCCCCCTCCCTCCCCCCCTCCAACAAACTCGCCACATCACTCAACACCCCCAGCGGGATATAACACCCCATCTTCGCCTTCTCCAAGCTCTCCTTCAACCGACTCGTATGCTCCCACTCCCTAGCCGCCACCTCGGCCCTCGCCACCACCTTCTCCGGAATCCCGCACATCGACGCACAATGCATGCCGAACGACCCCTCAGCAACCCCATCCTCCAACCTATACAAAAAGGTAACCCTCCTCTCCTTCTCGTCCACCCTGATCTGCATCCTGCGCGCCCTCACCTCGGGGTGGTGCGCAAACTCGGCCGCCAGGGAGTGGTAATGCGTCGCGAAGAAGCCGACGCAGCCGATGTGCGACGCGACGTGGTGCAGCACGGCCTGGGCGACGGCGACACCGTCGTAGGACGAGGTGCCGCGGCCGAGCTCGTCGAGGATGACGAGGGAGCGCGGGGTGGCTTCGGCGAGGATCTTTTTGGTTTCGGACAACTCGACGAAGAAGGTTGATTGTGCGGCGAAGATGTTGTCGTTGGCGCCCAGGCGCGACATGATGCGGTCGATTGGGGTGAGGCGCGCGGAGAGGGCGGGGACGTGGCAGCCGATTTGGGCCATGATAACTGCGATGCAGGACTGGGAGGGGGGTTAGTGGAGGGTATTGGGGGAGGGGGGAGGGAGGCAGGGTAGCTTACCATGCGGAGGATGGTCGACTTTCCGGCTGCGTTGGCGCCTGTCAGGAGGTTGATCTTGGCTTCGTCGCCGCCGAGCTTAATGTCATTGGGGATGAAGTCATCGACGGTGTTGGTCATGCAGGGGTGCCGGAGCTCCTTGAACTCGACCACGCTGCGTTCGTCGTCGACAAACTCTGGGCGGCAGCTGGGGACGCCGAGGGCAGACGACGCCTTGGCTAGGCTGATCAGGCAGTCCAGCTGCGAAATGATGCGGATGGCCTGCAGCCAGACCTCGTAGTCGACATCAAACCGCTTGAAGAGGCGCGATGCGACGTCCTTCACGATCTGGGAGTGAGTTTCCTCGGCCTCTTGGAGCTCCCGGACAAGGTTCTCCAGCTCCTTGAAGTAGTACCGCTTGACCGCCGAGGTGGCAGACATCTGACGCCAGCTGGACGGAACCTTGACCGCCTTCGGGACCTCAATCTGGTAGACCTCCTTACCAACGTCGGTGAACTTGACCGTCTTGGACTTCAAAGGTGCCTTCTGCCTCTCAAGAAGGGCATTAAGCTCGTCCTTGATCCGGTCCAGCTCGTCCTGGCTGCTGTCAAAGTCCTCCTCGATGCCCCGCTCAGGGATGAGCGTCTTGTCGTCTCGAGCCTTCTTCCTGTCAAAAGCGGTCTCCCAATAGCCCAGGGGCTCCTTCAGATCAGGCATCGAGGCAATAAGCCTGTCGACGATGCCATTGCCACCTCCAAACGCGCCAAGAAGACCCATCGTGTAGTCGATCTGCTCGAAGCCCTCGAGCACGCGCACAAAATCCTCGGGCCTGCAGGCGCCGGCATGGATACGCGAAATGAGCCGCTCAAGGTCGGGCATTTTGACCATCTGCGATGAGAACTGCTGCAGGATGCTCCGGTCCGCGTTCAGCATGTCGACTGCATCGAGCCTCTCATTGATCTTCTGAACGTTGCACAGGGGGTGGCAAACCCATTGCCTAAAGAGACGCTTGCCGAACGGCGTGATGCACCTGTTGAGAAGAGTGAAGAGCGTGCCCTCAGGGCCGCCGGTGGCTGTGTTGGAGAAGATCTCGAGGTTAATCAGGCTCTGGCCATCCAAAATGAGAGTGCCGTTCCGGTGGATTGGATGGTACCACTCGAAGTTGCCCTGTGACAGCAGGTTCTGATCGAGCTTTAGGACGCGGAGGTAGTGAGTCAAGCCTCCGAGAGCAGACATGACCAAATCTTTAGCCTTGGCGGCACCGAGCTTCTCCGGCCAGACTTCCTCTTTGTTTTCCTCGGATCGGAAGTAGCCGCTGCAGTCCAGTTCACGCCTCGCCAGGTCGGCCTCCCAAAACTCGGTCCCCGACTTGAGATAGTTCCAGATGGTGGTTGGTCCCGTGTTGTTTTTCAGAATCCGCAAGGCCTTTGTCGACAGACGGGACTTCTCCAAGACCAGCTCGCGAGGTGAAATCTGTGCAACAAACGTCTCAAACTTTGTCAGGTCGACATCATCCTCAAACTCGGAAATGAAGAACTGGCCCGTGGCAGCGTCGACAAACGCGATGCCAAAGGCCGGCTTGTCGTCAATGATTGACTCCTTGATGGCGGCGCAGTAGGTGGCCATGTCATCCTGCAGCATGCTGCCATCCACGAGCGTGCCCGCCGTCAGGATGCAGGCCAGCTCTCGCCGGATGATCTTGTCGGCCTTCTTGACAGTTTTGGCAGTGGTCCCGCGCTCGCGCATCTCCTTGCCCAAAGCAGACTCCATCTGGTCGACCCGCGCAACCTTGTAGCCCTTGGCGACGAACTGGTTGACCCACATGTCGAGGGAGCTCTCCGGGACACCCACCATGCGCATGTTGACGCGGTCGGTAAGCTTGAGATCAAACAGCTGGTGGCCGATGGTCGCATCGTTCTCGTACAGCTCGTAGAACTTGCCCTTCTTGAAGAAGACGACCGTGTCCCAGAGGTTCTTCTTGATGTCCCAGTACTGCTTCTCGAAAGGCGAGAAATTCCTCTCGGCCAAGGGAGGGATGAAGATGGACGTGGGGTCAAAGTCAGGGTGACCAGGAGGATTCTTACTGCCGTCCAGGATGTTGGCCAGCCAAGGGTATCGATCCTCCGGTTCCCTGGTGTGCGCCTTAGGTTTCGGTTTCGGGCCCGTCGACTTTTGTTTGGCAGCGGGTGTAAGCCGAGAAGCAGGCTCGCTCGGCTGGATATTGTCCGGGTCGTACTTCCACTTCTGGGCAGTTGACGTCGATGGCGGGGTGTCCTGCATAACTTCATCGTCGTCTGCCGGAGAAGAATGTCGGTCAGGGGCGGGTGATGAGGAGAGGTTGGACTTTTTGCGAGGGGCGGTGGGCCGCGATGCTGGCCGTTTCCTTTTCTTCGACTTTGAGGGTGCATCGGAATCGTCGGACACTACAAAATCGCCTACATCATCTACGCTGCTTGTCAGCCCGCATTTGTTGGTACTTGGCGAGCAACGTACCATCGTCATCCTCAACCTCATTCACCTCAGCCGTGTATGTGTCTTCGTTTTCTTCGTCCGAAACAGCGGCTCGGGCACGGCGCTGGGTCCCTCGCCTAGTGTTCAAGCGAGAGAAGATAGCTTCGTCTTCTTCGTCGGAGGATTCAGCGTAGCTAACGACCTTCTTTGCCTAGGGGTACGTGTCAGAGGGAACAGGTGCGAGGGGGTGCTCGTTGGCTCTATACCTTTCGCGAAGGGCTGCTCTGCAGGGTTGGGTTCGGAGCAGCAGCTCGCTTCGCCTTCACGGTACTGACGTCCCTGTTCTCCTGAGAGCTTGAGGGCTCAATGGCATCGCTGCTGGGCACGGGGGTGATGTTGGAGGTGCGCCTCGACACGAGCATCGAGTTGGACTTGGTGGTTGTTTCCTTGAGGCATTGCGGGGGGACGTCCTTCTTGGCCGCGGAGGTCGGTTTCGCGGCTGGTGTAGGGCTGGCGGTGTTGGCAGTTCCGGACCCAGGGGCCTTAGCAAAGAAGCCGAGGATGCTCTGTTGCTTGCCCGTCGAGGGAGCCCTCTTTGCCGACGACGGCGTCTTCGCGGGAGTGCGCGCCGTGCTCGTCGTTTTCTCGCCCATGTTTCGGTGGATGGTGATGACCTCGAATTCGACTTGAAAGAGACAATGAAAATTGGTCAACACGAACGAATGGATTACGGAAGAAGGTACGGCTGGGTCGAAGTTGCAGCAGCTGCCGCGTTCAGGTGGAACGCGAAGAAACGCGCTGTGAGGGAAGTCGCGTCCTCGCCAAACCAAGCTGCTGGGATTGTGCCCCCACATTGGCAGAGTGGGCATGGGGTAGCCCCACTCAGAGGTCTTAGCCCAGATTTCGCTCCAGTCCTCAAACACCAAAAAGCAAAGAACACGGCCACCTGAGTTTCTCGCAATTGGGTTGTTTGCCAGCTTCAGGTCACTTGTCGGGAGGATACGGAGGATTTATGGCCTATTAATAGCGCATGGAGCATCTATTCGCGTTTGAGAGAGAGTTGGGGCTTCTATAACAATTAATATTCACTGCCCGACCCCGACGACGACAGGAACGGTCGGCCTGCGGTGCCTTCCAAGTTCCAACTTGGTGTTGTCCGTCAACAAATCTGTCTCTCGGCAGGGAAAAGGGGTTCAACAGCCTGCACCAAACACCCTGTTACCACCTCAGCTAGCAACAATGGTAGTCGACAGCTGCCAATCGACCAGGGCCCCAACTTCCCTCACAATCTCCGGTGAGCCAAGTGTCAGAAAGACCGTTCTCAGGACAACCTGACGACGTTGGCATCCACTTCCAGCGCTGACGTCCAGCTGGATGTTGGTTCCCAGCTGAATTTCAGAAAGCCGACGCGGGCCGGGCGGGAGTGGTCATCCTCGGCGTCGGGGATCATTATCCACTGGAATGGGGGCAGCGGACGACTGGACAGGGGGATGCTTGGGGTAACTTACAGGGCCTCCCAACTCCAGATGATCTCACATCAAACACCTTGAACTCCTGAGGCGACTCTGCGGAACCAATTGAATCGGACACAGCAGATTTGGACGCCGTGTTGGGCCATTGGTTATTCCTGTTTACTGCTGCGTGCATATCGTGTCGTCCAATGTCACCAGCAGCCAAGGGCAAGCAGAAGACACAGGAGACGCAACTGGCGAAGAACAAAAAAGGAGACATGTCGAAACTCTCACCCTCGCTCAAGGCGCTCATCAACGCACCCTCTGCGCGCCCAGGTCAGGCGCCCGCCCCAAAGCACATCCGCGATGTCTACATGCGCATTGCGCGCGAGGCAAAGGAGCGCAAATATGGCATACGCCCATGGATCACCCTCTCCGTGCGTTCCCCTTTCCCCCCCTCACACCAGTAAAATTAACCCCCTCCCCCAGGCCGCAGCAACATTCACCCTCAACTCCCCCGCCTCCCTCCTCATCCTGCACGACCTCGCCTCCACCTCCCTCCCCCCCCTCGCCACCGCCGAACTAATCCGCGAAATCGGCCTCAAATGCATCTCCTTCAACGGCATCCCCCGCACCATCAACTGCCTCGGCGCCTTCAAGACCGGCCTATCCCACCACCCCTGGTCCTCCAACCTCTCCACCACCCCCTCCCGCCAACTCTCCCCCGCCAACCTCCCCACCACCCTGGACCGCGGCCGCGCCCTCTGGAAATCCATCTACACCCCCTTCGACGACAAGCTCGTCGCCAAGCTTGCCGAGAGCCACCCCGACCTGCCCGTGCACATCTTATCCAGCCACTACTCGGCGCTGCTCTCCGACCCGGCGGACCACGCGCAGCACGGGCTGGGGAATGTGGGGCGGAATTTGACGAGCGTGGTGGCCGTGGCGTGTTTGAGGGCGCAGACGGGGGTTGGGCCGCAGGTGCTGTCACATGTGTTTGGGCTGCGGAAGGGGGTGGAGCAGGGGATGCATAGGGGGGAGTTTGAGGGGTTGGAGGAGGGGGAGGCAGAGGGGGAGGAGGAGGGCGTGGAGAGGTTGGCGGGGGATGAGGGGTGTGAGTGGTTGTTGAGGAGCGTGGATGCGATTGCGGAGGCGATTGGGGGGGGGTATGGGAGGTGGGAGGGGAGGGCGAAGCTTTGAGGGGGGGTGTGGTGTGCTGGGAGAGATGGGGGGGTTGTGGGATGGTTATGGAGTTAGAGAACGATGTACATGAGATGCAAGCGAGCGTCTGTACTGTGAATTTGAGACCAAGAACGTCAAACTCAATCCGTTCAGCGTCTACACTCACCCTAGGGAGAAGCCTCACCAGGAGGTTTTGTCCCCAACCCCGACAGCGGCATCGAGGTCCTCAACAGTCGTCTCCGCACCTGCAACGATACCGCTTGCAAGGCATGCGTGCCAGAATGGAAGACGCCACGGCCAATTATTTTTCAATGCTTCCATCAATGCACTAGCATAATTTGTCCTGCAGCTGGTCTTCAAACCGTCAACCAAACCAAACCTCTTCCACAAAAAGGAACCACCTCTCACCACACACCCAGAACCCAAACCTGTCGCGGCCAAAAGAAAGACAAAAGTCGACACGAGCCGGATTTGAACCGACGCCTCCGAAGAGATGAGATTTCGAGTCTCACGCTTTAGACCACTCAGCCATCGTGCCTTGATGAAAGATGGTGCCCAATGTGGGGATCATGAGGGAGGCGAGTCAGGGGGTTGGTGGAGTTGCAAAAAAATTGTGGATGGATAATTTTTCTCAAATCTGGCAAAAGGAAACGCAAGCTGATCCGATCCAGGTTTGAACTGGAGACCTTCAGTGTGTTAGACTGACGTGATAACCAACTACACCATCGGACCTTGCTTGTTGATGCGACGTTGGTGATGGGGTTGAAGAGTGAGGGTTTGTTGAGATGGTTTGGTGTCTTTCGTTGCAGCGGCTTGTTGGAGAGATGCTGTTCTTACAGGTCAGCGAGGACTGGGCCATTGTTCGGCAAGGTTGATGCAATGGCATTGTCTTCCCTGAAATTCCTCAATGACCAGGGGCTGCTGCTCATTGGGCAGTGACCATCATCAGCAGGAGAGACGGTTTCCGTCGTCACTGCAAGATTCGAGTACCTCGTGGTGGAACACATTCAAGTGAGCGATCAACGATCAACACTTTTGGTCCAGGCCGGTTGTGATGGCAGCCCGAGGGACACGGAGCCAGTGTGGGGCCCTCTCAGTCCGGGTGCCGGCATGGGCCGGCCGAGGTCGGCCCACATCAGCGCCGGAGAAAGATAGTTGGAGAGCCAATGGCAGGGGTGCGTGAAGCTCACTGTTACAGACGCCGATCCAAGTGCCCAACGAAGAACCGAAGTCTTTGTTCTCTCTGTCACAAATCTGCGCCTCATGAGTCACCGGTTACATCAGGGGTAGCATGGGGATGACGGCCCGACGGGACACACTGCCAGTCTGCTGCTGAGGTTTTGGAATCAGGAAAAGGAAGCCGGACTGGTTTTGGGTTATGATGGGCAACCTTTCTGAGACTCCGGCGGCTAGGAAATTGCGGCTATCAAGTTACGACAGGTTATTCGCCTTGAAACGGTTCATCACCCAGCAACCGTTCTCACAAAGTTGGAACCATCAAGTCAACACAGAGTCCCGGTCTCTCAGATATACGCTGAGCTTCGGTGGTAATGTGTTTTGCTCGCCATGTACATGTGACCAAGGACCTGTCGTTATATAATGACTCGAATCCTAAAATGGCGGATTACATATCACATTGGGTACGGGACGGGTACTTAACCCGGGGACGCTCTCCTTGATCAACATCTTTGAGTTGTTCGCGATGGGAGGTTTTGTTTTTGTAACAGGTGTCTTTGAGTCATTGACTCTCTTTTTGTTCGATCAGGTGTTTGTTCTAGCTCCATGGGTTATTATGACAACTACACTGGACTCATTCCAATAACACTCTTTTTGTTTGTTAGTTAACCTTGGGCCATTCAGTCGGGGAGTTTGTTGGCTTTTTGGTTTTTTTTCTGCTTCTTTCATTCTGTGGTCCTTTTTCCGTCTTGCTCTCCTCTCCTTTGCTTCGCTTTTTATTCATTCCCCTCTTGTCGAAGGCATATTTCTACTGGTCTTTCTGTCGGGCCCTTCTCCCAGTCACTCATTGCAGCAGTTTGGTAAATCTTTATTGTACCTTTGTCACTCCACGACGCTCATATAACAAAAGGCTGTATGAACTCGAGTATCCCATCTCAAATTTCATAGTCCTACGGCTGCTTCTCTCCCTTATTCCCCAGCCCCTCAAATATTTGCTTTCCCTGGCCTAACCCAATTTCGCTGTTGTCGTTAAATCCTTTCAACTCTGCAGCCAAGCGGTTCAGAGCTGGCCACCGTGGGGTCATGCTATTGCCCTTGTGGCTTAGACAGAGGCGGGAATTGCAGCAGCGGAAGCACGAGTCGTAGCAGGCAGTGCGAGAGTAATGTCGAAGCCGAGGACAGCCATAGGGCCACCCGTGTAGAACTCAACCAACTGGAGGAGCAGGTCGCGAAAATCTTGCATGTCGCTGATGTCCTCGGCCCCCCTGGAGCGGTTGCCAGGAACACTGTACTTTGTTCTTATACTGCGTACATCCTGGTTCTGGAGGCTTGGGGCATCCGGTCTATCCGACGAGCATCTCTCAGCTTCCCGCCAATGCAGCCAGTCCCACAACAACCGCAGGTCAACCATGTGCCCAGTCAGCCGGCCCCAGTTCTGAGGGCTGGTGTGCTCTTTGCCAACAAAGTACCACAGAGGGCCACCACGTGTTCTTACTGCACTTGGGCCGCTATAAACTGTGGCAATAACAAGGCAAGTCTGGAAGTAGAGCCCAAGTAGGTTGTGTTGTCATCGAGAACGTGGCCCGCGAGGTCGGGTTGCCACAGGCGGCACGCGGTCGCTGGCTATTAGACGGTCGATCATTAGCTCTTGAAGAACAGAACTTGAAGGTAAGAATCACCTACAACGCGGAATATCAGTGCCTCTCGAAACCGTTGCCGCTCCTCGCTCTCGTTCGCCTGCACCGAGGTGTTCCCCATCGTCAGGATGTTGGTGAGAGCGTCGCTCCGTTCGACACGACCTAGATCTTGTCAGCATCAGCAGGTTTCTTTTCTGGAACAGCCAAGATTTAAGCTCACCTGGCATTGTCGTACTGATTGGCATTTCCTTTTTTCCGTCGTTGTCGGTCATGGTACTGGTTCTTGAGTCTTGCATGGTAGCACCAATTAT
This sequence comes from Chloridium humicola, assembly GCA_027569505.1. Lineage (NCBI taxonomy): Eukaryota > Fungi > Ascomycota > Sordariomycetes > Chaetosphaeriales > Chaetosphaeriaceae > Chloridium > Chloridium humicola. Next base: position 15,046 of record JAPDFF010000108.1, on the reverse strand, counting down.
GCGCAGAGGAACCGACCGGGCAGTGAGTTGAATAATAGACATGTAAAGAGAAGTAAAAAGGAAATAGATTGCTGCAAAAGACGCACTGCTGCCAGTCATCGTGAAATGCGCGTTTGTTGACGTGTTGGCCCAGGACGCGTCGCTTGGAAGGAGAAGTAAACCAAAGTTTAGATGACACGCAGGGGAAATAAGACTTGACTTAACCTAAGAAGAGAATGCTTCGAGAAATAGAACCAAAATCACTTAATAGTGCTAGGCTTTCAGCATAACCTGGACATATATACCAGAGCTTATGATTTATCTCCAATCCCTGATTTCTGGATCCTACTGGGAATAAGCAAGGTTTATGGGGAACGGGTATTTATATTGCAGAGAGGTTTGCCTGACCCTCGCCCTGTCCCTGGTCCATATTAGTGGTCCTGCTCTTGCAGCTCCTCAGTTTTCGGAACTTACATCTTTCCCAGGTGAAATTCAGTCCCCTCCCCTGGTAGTCCTTGAGCCAACACCTCGCCATGCCTCTGTTGCTGCCTCATCCGTCGTTGGACGATGATCTCGAGGATGCTCCTACTGTTCTGCGATGGAAAAGTAGAGGTAAGGTTGGGGACCACGCTGAGGGACTGGGAGCTCGCACAGCTCGAGGAATAAGCGGCGGAAGTTTTCCAAGTTTCTGATGAGTCTGGTGATAGAGCGGTACTGCGCTCTCAAACAACGGACATCGTCGATCCAGATACGCGGGATGTAAGCACCGTCGAACGGGAGGGGCTCGCGGCCATGGAGCCACTCCCAAAGCAGCCGCACATCGACCGAATGCCCGCCGAGTTGGCGTCAGTTTCGAGGATGACTGCCCTCTTCGTTCACAAAATACCACAGGCTGATTGGAAATAGATTCATTGTGGTCCGAAGCTGCCCGTCAGGGGTGTACTTGCCCTCGAGGTGACCACCGTAGCGCGTGTTGCTCATGATACGGCAAGTGGAGGAATCCGGACTGGAACATAGCCACAAGGTCCTGGTCGGGAACGAGGCCCGGGTAGCTGGGGCTGAGTAATCGGCGCGCGGACGCGGACTGTCAGAGTCGCTAACTTTGAACAGCATAAGGGTGCAATGAAATGTGCCTACAGCTTGAGAATTGGCGAATTGGCGAAGTGCCGAACCGGCTCCTCGTTGTCCGCCTTATCGGCTGGCTCGTCGTCCATCGCAGCAGCGGTCGGTTGACTGAGTGAAAACAGCTGAAGAATTGGTTAAATGAAACTCGGGCCGGGGCATTTGAAAGAGATTCAAGAACAAACCTTTGCGAAAAATAGACCCCTTGTTTCTAGTGTCGCTGCGATGTGGCTCGCTAGAAGATAGCGACTATGGTAGGCGAACAGCCCAGGACCGGACTTGAAGTGGTTGGGGACGTGGGAGTTTCGCGGGGCAGGATGACCATCGATAAAGAGGTTGGTGTAAAGAACGTTTTGTGGAATCGAAAAGCTCAACAAGGGAAACAAGGGAAACTTCAAAGACGCGTTTGTTGACGTGAGGCCTGGAACGCGACTCACAGGGTTCGAACGCGTGAGGTTCAGATGGATGAAAACAGAAAGAGCACCCTGAATTTAAAAGGGAGAGCATTGGCATATCTAAAAAGGAAAAAGAGGATTACTGAAGAACATGCTAATCATCGCTTGACAATGCTAACTTTTCATCAACACGCCATGGCAGATATAGATCATCTTTGGCCCTTGTGTCTATCTGATTCTTACAACAGTCCAGCTGGTGAGCATCATGACGACTCATCGTCATCCGCCTCGACCAAAACAAACCGCCGGGCCCGTCTCAGCTTGCTCGCGCCTGCTGCGTTGCCTCCGTTGTTTCCCTGGCCCCTTTCCCTGCCGTTACCAGCCCCGTTACCATTGTTCCCTGCGCTGCTGCTGGTGTCAACACTGCCTCCACCAGCAAAGGCTGCCTCGTTGGTAGTCCCAGTAGCAACACCACCAACAGCACCATCAGTGTTGCCGTTGGCATTGATGGCGTTGACATTACCATCAACAACGTCGGCATTCCCACCCCGGCTCTTCCCACCACGTCCACTCCCACCATTTCCTCCCTGAGCACCACCATTGTTACCGCCAGCAACGGCACCGCCAGCACCAACACCATTCCCAACCGCCGCCGTCTCTGTTGCTTCCGCGTTCCCCCCCAACACCACCGTCGGCGTCTCCGTGGGAAAATCCACCAACGTCGTCGTCAGGCCCAGAATAGCATTCACCGCCGCCAGGTTCTGCTCCGCCTCGGTCCCTCCCGCGACCTTATTCGCCTCAACCGCCGCCGGAAACGCCTCCTGGTTCGCAAACGTCTGAAAGTTCACCTCCTCCAAACTCTCCTCCGTCTTCACATTCGCCGGGTTATTCGCCCCATCCACCGGCACCACATCGACCTGCTGCACCGCAAAACACCCCCCAAACGGCCCCGCCTGCGCATTGTTCCTGCACCGCACCGTACACACATTCCCCGTCGACCCGCCCACGCATCTCAACCTCTCGGGCATCGCCACGGTAATATTGAAATCCCTTGGCCCGCTCTGCGACAACCCATTCTCCCCAGGCACATTATTTGTCACCCTCAAATCCTGACTAATCACCCCGGTATTCCCCCCCTCATCCAAATCACAAAAGTACGGCCCCGCCCCATCCGCATTCACCTGGTGCACCGTCACCGTCATCACCGTGCCCGCCCGCACATGGGTCACCTGCCCCGCGGCGAGCTCGTTCTCCGTCTCCTCGCCGACGTCGATGTTGCCTGTGAGCTTGGTGCGCCCGCAGCTGTTGACGGTGCCCGCGGCGATCTCGGCGTCGCGGATGATGGTCGTGTCCATTTGGCAGGGCGAGATGGTGGTGCAGTTGCGCGCGATGGAGGAGGAGACTTTGAAGCCGATGGAGGGGGGCGAGGTGGGGAGGCCGAGGGCGGCGAGGATGACGCCGTGCGCGTGGGTGAGGGCGAGGAGGAGGGGGAGGGGGAGGAGGTTGGGGGGGTGCATGGTGATGGGTTTGAGGAGGAGGGTGGGAGGGGGTGGTGGTGTTCAGGGGGTATCAAAAAAGGAGGGGAAAGAATGAAGTGAAAGGGCGAGAACCAGCTCGCGGGGAAAAGAAAATGGAAGAAAAGAAAGGGTCGCGGAAAGCGATAGAGCGAGAGTGTGATGGATGATGGATGATGGACTGGCTGTTCAGTTGGATGGTTTAAGCAGCTTGATATACCACTGAAGGTATCCATACATAAACCATCAGTAAGCGGAAGAACGGGCCAGACTGCCCCCTTGGCCACAAGAGCATAGTTTTTCCTTCTCAGATGCCAGTGTCAGAGATGAGATGAGGTTTCTCGAACATAAGATCAAGATCAAGAATCAGTCGATCTTCGCTTGCTGTTCCTAGCTTGAGGCGCCACGGCCCCGATTGTTCTTCCCCGCATGTTTGGTTTGGGCCAGTTCAGTGTGTCAAGTTGTTTCTTCCTAGCTGTTGTTGATGGATGATCCATGATCCAGGTGTTGCGTCCTAGTTTGGTCTAGCAAAAGTGATTGGGAGCAGTAGTTTGAGCGAGTCAGCAAGAAACATTCGTCGGATGTTTGTGCTTGACCTGTCGTCTAACATATTTCAGATGAATTTCAACGCTGAACTTTGTCGCCCTTCGCTGCCCAACAGGGGCAAGCAGAAAGTAAAAAGTGACGGGGACGGCGATGTTCTAGATGCATAGGGTAACATTAACGTGCAAGGGGGGAAATGGAACGAGAGCAGTAACACCAAGGGATAAACTGGGAAACGGTAACATCAGATGAAAGATTTGGGCACATAACACATCACAGCACCAAAACACAAGAGGGCCTCAACAGCAAGGTTGAAAATAAGACAGATAACCCGACACATCCCACGGGGAGATAGGGCAACGATGGACAACGTTGATTAGTCAAAAGGGAAGGGATGAAGACATGTAGAAGGAAGGGATCAACGGACAGGATGGGCTGGGAGACAACATCAGACGAAAGACTTGGGAACGGAAAATATCACAACACGAAAACACCAGAAAAGCTCGACGACAAGGTTGAAAATGGTATATTGAATGCGTCTTCAGTCTGGCCCTGGCTCAAAGAGCACAGGTTTCCAGGCGGCGCCACGTGGAGGCACTGGAGTCCGACTTCGCCGCCCTAAAATATATTTAAAAGACCGCTGGGAACTGAGGCCGGGAAAACAAAAGGCAAATTCGCTGGGTCGCTAGGAAACGAAAGACAAATCCGCTGGCCTGGGAGAAACGAGAGAACAAACCGCTGGGGCCTGGAAACAGAAAATAAAAAAGCCAAATCCGCTGAAGGTCCGGTGAAACGAGAGAAAAAAACCGGAAGCTGGAAGCCAACGCTGGGGTATCAACAAAAGCAAAACTCCAAACTCCGGAAGCCAAAGGACAAAAGGAAGAAAAAAAAAGAATGGCCTAGGTGCTGTCCCTTTCCCTAGGACCTGGAGTCCGGTGGCGGTGTGTTGGGTCCTGGCAGCCCAGGCGGGAGTTCAGCCGGGCCAGGTCGCCCGCCAGAAGGAGTTGCCACTCCAGGTCCTCGTCGTCACAGGGGGGGTCTTTGGGTCGTCGGCCACGGCGGTCCTTGGTCCTCACCCGGAAGGCATACCAGCCCCACATGGCCGGGAGCAGGTCGTTGAACTCGACCTGGCGGGGCTCCACGGGGCGAAGGTCCAGCAGCCACCGGTAGACCCGGCGGGCCCACCTCGCCGGCGCGAGGGGGACCGGGCGCCGGCGGCGGGTGTGGTCCTCCGCGGGGGTCCAGGGCTGGTCGTCCTGAAGGGCGGGAGGGGCGGGAAACACGGTGGCCGAGGAGTCCATGGTGGCACCAGAGAAAAACGAGAGACAAAAAATGGGGAAGTGAGAGTGGGAGAACGAAGCAGACAGAGCAGCGCGGGAAGCAACCAAAGCGAGTGGCAAAGATCTTGTGGGAGAAAGCGAGAGTAAAAGTGGGCAAGTCCGAGTCCTGTGCTGTCAATTACTGGCCGCAATGAGCGAATGTTCTGAAGAGAAAAGGAAGAGAAGGGACGAGGGACGGGCGAAAGGGGGGGGGGCACGTATTTAAACACCAAAATTGTGCTGATCCCACTTACTGCACGTTTCTTCGAGCTGCAATTTTCTGTGCTTCTTGAGCAATTGTCTGTGCATTCTGCTTCAAGCGAGGATCTGATGTTGGGTCGATCGTATGGGGGTGGGGGTTGTCGAAACGCAGCTTAAAGTTCGATCTGGGGTCAACATCTGGAGATCGGCACGGTATACTCTCGGGGTCGCCGGTTGACGAGACCCAGCGCAGGCAGATTACGGAGGATAAGGTCCCTGGGTCACTATGGCAACCTCGTTTTGCGATCTGTTGGCGAGCAACTGGGGAATCACTTCAGTTTTGGCTGCGTCCTGAGCAAGATTCTCTGGGGGTGTTGTAAGAAATTGGGAAGACTTCTGGAGACTGTCATTGAGATAGCACACACACTGGCACTGCATAGACCCTCTGTTCCACCCAACATGCGTGGATAATTCTCGGAACTTTGTTGGTAAAGTAGATGCTGATTGATGGATTCTTGCTCGCCGTGCCTTCCCGTTCCCTTCCCAACGATTGCGTATCTGGTACCTACCAACTTCCAATCTTCCCATTGATTACACCCCTTGCCTCCCCTCCACTCTCACAACTTACAACCGGCACTTGAAAACGCCCGTAACACCGATCACCTTCAACCAAGCCCACCGGCACCCCATCCCCGACCTCGCCGACCCATTGCCCGGTGACCCGAACCTCTCTCCCGACGCTCCAACAATCGCCTCTCCGTCTTAGCCCTCTCGCTCATCTCCTTCAAGAACGTCCCGAACGACACCCGCGCTCCCGACGGCTCCATAGTCCCCTCCAACATCCTTAGCGCCCGCCTCCGATGTCTCTCGACACGTCCTTGCTCCAGTCGGGCTACGGCGCGGGCACGGTGTTGGGAGATTATTGATCTGGCGGAGAGTTCCTCGGGGCGGCTATACATGCCCTGGGCTTGATGAGCGGTCTGTGTCGGTTGAGCAGGCTGGAGTGTCACTCCCACGGGGAGGTCGTATATTGCTGATGCGCCTCGGAGATGGAGAGGCAGTGCCGGGAGGGGTTTGTCCCTGTCTACGGCTGCTAGGAGTTGGGTGCTTGGTCTGGCGGTTTGGGCTGCTGCTCGGGCTCTTTGGTGGATGGGGTTTCTGTTCTGGTGACGGGTGCTTCTTGTCTGGACTTGGGTTGGGCGAGGTGTCAGTGATGTCGGTGTATACTGTGGCTGTGTATGTGTCTGTGTATACTCTTGCTGCCTTGACTGATCAAGAAGTTGCTGTCTCTCTGCGGCCGGGTGGCCGATCCGCTGCAGGAAAGCGTTGAAGGTTGCCTTGTTGAGGGAGATTCTGTCCCTCAGGGCAGCCGAGTCCCGCTTTGCTGGGAGGAGCACTCTGATCTGTGGCCTTTCGGGCTTGGATGGCCGGGAGCCCATTTTCAGGAGACCCTTGAGCAAGTTACCTTAGACTTGACCACCGAGTGCCACACAGCCTGTTGCTTTTGAGTCTAGAGGACGTACCAAGCCAGAGGAGCAGCACATCCAGGTTCATTTGTTCAAGCAACAAGCAGCAAGTAGGTGTAAAAGCTGGCGAGAGCTTCATATCTTTGTGCCTTTTTGTGGGCTCATTGGACCCCTTTCTACCTAGTCTACAGAGACCGGCCGGTGATCTAGTGAAGGGCGTATCTCGAAGGACTTCTTTGTGTTCTGCTTATCAGATGAGCACCCGATGAGTTAGAATTTCTCACATGACCAGGCAGTCATTACCACCGTTTCTTTGACCTGTTTCCAATCACATGGTCAGCCAGTGAAGACTTATATTGGTGAATGCTGGAAACAACTTGAGCTATAGAACTTCCATTTGGAGAAGATTAAGGGACTGTACGAAGACATGTAAACAAAATGATAAGAAAGAGGGCAGGGCACTGTGAGCATAAGGGCAGAATAGAGGAAGATTTTGTCTTTGGACTTCCGGTGTTGCTTGCCCTATGCTTGACGCTTGACATCCAGGTCTCAGAGTTACACACAGAACAAGTATTTAGTAGAACGAAGTAGCCATCTGTTAATCATTACCAGACATCTACCCACAAAGTCAAGGTCTTCACTCCATCTCCAAGCCCGGAGGAGTGACACAAGCTATCTACATATCTACCAACATTATGACCAGTCAAAGTCCGCCGAGAAAGTCATCACGTCGTAACAGGATATCATCATCCATCCATCTGCCTCCTTCATCCTTCATCCATCGTATAGACATGCCCACCTCACAACCCCCCACGGGATATACCCCAACCAAACCCCAACCAAAATCACCTCAACCTCACCACCATTTCCCACCCCCACTCTCCCGTCCCACCCACAACCCCCCCCTCAAACATAAGCCCTATGATGCGAATGCTCACTCCGTCTCGCACTCCCACTCCTCCTCCGTCCCGCACTCCGACTCCTACTCCCCCCACTCCTCCTCCCCCCACTCCCACTCACCCTCCTCTCCCCGCCTCTACTCCCCCCCCTCCTCTCAACAACATACCTCCTCTCATTCTTCTTCTCCCTGCCCCCATGCACCCACGCAACCCCCGCCGTCACCGCAAAGAAAACACAATTACAGATCCCCAACGCCCACGCCGCCTTCAACATCACACACGCCTTCCCCGCCCTCATCCCCCCCCACCCAGCCACATTCTGCAGAATCCTCCAAAACCCCTCCACCCCCACCCCCCCATCATTAGTAGTCACAACAACAACCTCCCCGACATCCCCGCAGTCCACCCGCGCAACCCCCCTCAAATAATAAAGCCCCGCAATCAGCGCCCCCACAAACGCCAGGTCGATCAGCGCGACAAATTGTGCGTGGGATGAGGAGCGATGGTAGCTGAAGAGGGTGAAGACGGACCAGGTGAGGGCGAGGACACTGACGATGAAGAGGAGGAGCAGGGGGAGGGGCGGCATGGTGTTGTGGGAGAGGTGGGTGTGGAGGAGGGTGCCGAGGAGGGCTACGATTGGGGTCTGTGGGGGGGGGGGGGGGGGGGGTTAGTGACTGTTGGTGTGGGGGGAGGGACGATGGAGATGTTGGGTCATTGGGGTGGGGATAGGAATAGGGAGAGAGAGGTTGGGCTGGCTTGAAAAGGGTGAAGACGAGGGGGCTTACCAAAGTAACAATCTCCAGAAACCGCCATGAGGCGAACAGGATTGCGAAAAGCATCCTCGCAGCTTCCTTGCGCCGCGCGCTCTAGCAAAAAAAATCCCGCGCGTGTGTCGCGACGCAGATGCGCTTCAAGCTTATCGCGTTGTCGCAAACGCCAAACCGACGTTGATGATGCGTTGTTGCGATTGCGATCGCAGCCTTGAGTCGCCGAGAAGTTGCGACAGACCCAAGACAAACCAGTCAGACGACTGTCTGTCTGTCACACCCCTCCAGATCTTTCCTTTAAATGCGACACTTCCTTCCAGCCGCCTTCTGGCCCCTTTCTGTCTGCCACCGGCGCAAAGCGCAGCAAAAGGATTGGTTCCCAGCCTCGGGCGTCTCGCCGACTTGTGTCGCCCTCCTCCACGAACGCCAGGCGCACGTAGGGTGGTGGTCACACCTTACACCGGACCGAACCGAGTCCAGGGAGGCGGCTCAGGGTTTTCAGGTTGAGTTCGTCCGAAGAATATCTTGTTGTTGCACAGACGCCAGGGTCCTGGCGATGACGTCGGCGATCAAACCGCCAGTCGCCAAGGGATTTGATGGATGTTGTTGATTGGGTTACTGCCACGGGGTGATCAGGGACAGGAATCCCCGCTGTCAAATCGAAAGTGCGGGATGTTGCAGAAAAAACGTGGTTTCGGTCAGGAACAAACAAAGGCCTTGTTGGAAAAAGAAGGGAAGATTGTCAGGTCGGCGGCAGGGACCTGCCATCTCAGGTACCATCCCACCTCACAGCCCAAAGGAGGCCCGAAATGCTGGAGGTTGGCACTCCAGCCAATCAGAAGCGAGACTGGTTGCCCGGTCACCGGGCCCTCTCGCTGAGAATCTGGATGGCTGGCAGGAATCATCACATGGTCTCGGTTGAGATCTCTGCAATTTTCAGATACATGAAGGGATCAACAGATGCTTTGTTCCATTTAGAGTCCTCCGGATTACCATCCAAAACCCATTTCGGATACGGATACAGACTTATGTACCGTAGTTGCCGTCAATCAATCACGCCAAGCTCATCAAAATCCCGAATCATCGGCCCCACCCCCTGTTCCGTCCAGGTCCCACTCCGCTCCATCACCGGCCGGCTCGGCAGCACATACCCGCCGGCCCCACCATCCCCGGCCGCCCTCTCCGTCCCCTTCACACCCTGCCCAGCAGCACCACCACCATACGCCATAATAAAACTCGCCCTCCCTACATCCACCTCCTCATCAAGCCAATCATCCAACTCCGCCAACCCCCCAACTCCCCTCGAATACCCATGCTGTCCCCCCCCACCATACCCCTCCCCCTCCCCACCCCCATCCTGCGACAACACCCACTCATCCTCCTCGACCACAACCACCTCCCTCAACCCAACCCTCTCCCTCTCCCTCGCCGCTCTCTGCTCCCTCCACGCCGATGCGGGCGCAATCGCCGTCGCCAGCACCGGCGAGCGGACGCTACTCCCTGCCTCACTCCCGGAATACGACCGCACCGAGTTGGCGGCGCTGCTGTACGGAGGATGTGGTGGGATGCCGCCACCTGTGCCGCCTGTGCTGCTGTTGTTGCTGGCGGCCACTGATGGTGCCCGGCTGCTGCTCGTGGTGGTGCTGCGGATGGAGCCGCGCGTGCGGATAGTTGTGCGAGATGGCATGGGAAAGCCGTAGTCTTGGGAGAAGGTGAGGGGGCTGATGGCTTCGTCGGGGGAGTCGTCTAGGAAGGGGTGGGGTGTGTTGTCGTGGGGTGTGTGCCAGGTTGATGGGACGGTCCAGCAGTGGGATAGTTCGTGGACGGCTTCGTGGGAGTTGAAGCGGGGGGCGGTGGTTTTCCATGGTGGGAGGCGGGCGCCTTTGAGGCGGGGTGAGAGGTGGTATGAGACTCCGTCCGCGTAGCGAACTGTGGGCGCGTCGACCGACACAGTGGCGAGCGTCTGGAGCACGCCGTAGATGAGCACCCAGCGGCCGCGTCGAGCGGTGGAGGGATCGACGTCGCCGATGCTGTCCGTCTTCTCAAACCTGCTGAAGGCGTCGACAAGGTTAGAGTGTGTGAAGTCCGAGTTGAGAATGCAGATGTTGGTGGCCTCGGTGTAGGCGAGCTGGACACGGCGCTCGGTGGCCCCGGACCTGCCACTGGCGTTAGTGCCCGGGTTGGCGGCGGCGGCCTTCTTGCTCGATTTGCTGCCAAAAATACCACCAGCCGACCCTGCCCCAATGGTGCTGCCAGTCCTGGAAATTAAGGGGACTGGGTCCGGCACAAGAGGGTAGGGATGGGGGATGTGCGGGAACCGATGCTTGTTGTCGAACTCGATGAGCATGTCCGTGATGGGTAAGTCCGGCGTGTCGGCATCAAACCCTCGGTTGCCCCCCTGGCTGACCATCATCCACTTCCGACTGGGGCGTGTCTCTGACTCGTCCCAAACAATGTCCCGGTTGACGAGATAGTCATACAGTGCTGCGAAGTCCCTTTGAAGCAGCTGAGCCATGGTTCGAGTCAGCCAGACGTCTTCCTCTGCGTCCCTTTCAGCGGCGGTAGGGTCCTGCGGCGGCCAGGACCCAAACTCGTGCGCGTAGTACTGCACTAGGAACTGCTGCAGTCGGTCCATCGCAGCCTTAGCAGGGGCGGTGGCAACGGGCCCGCTCGTGCTGGCTGTGATGGCAACTGCCGGCGGCCACATGTCGCCGTACTGAAATGTCGCAAGACGCTCCTCGGCAGCTTGAACTCGCAGTTGCGTCTCAAGCGAGCCACGTTCGAGGAGTGCGCGGGTAATTGGTGTAATATGACTGGAGTCGGCGCACAGTTCAAGCTGCGAATACATGCCTGCGCAGTGCAGAAAGCTTTCGCGCCACCCTTCCTCCCAGCGCACTTCGCTCCTTTCGCCCCAGGCTAACAGGCTCACTGCCGTTTCCGGGTCGTTTCGAACGTCGTCCATGCCCCTTGCCGAGAGGTAGTCGAGGATCATGCCGACGCTGTCGTTTCCAGGGGTCATGTAGGATTCCAAACGGAAAGTGAGGTCAGTCAGCGCCTGGTAGAGTGAAAGCCCCACCAGGGAAGCATGATAAAGCAGTGCAAAAACGTTGCGGGTGGTGATGTGGTGGCGGAGCTGTTCAAGGGGCGCTATGTTGGAGGGCGCTGGGAGGTGCATCTCGTATGAGATCTGCCCGTCCATATCCCACTGGCTGCTCGCTTCTGACCCAGGCGGAGTGGGTTGCCCGCCGCGACCGAAACCTCCAGGAGTGAGTTGTTGCTGGCCGTGACGGTGCAGCATCGGCGGTGCGCCGGCGGGGGACGGAGGGATGTGGACGTCCTCTTCCGTCGAACCTTGCCGGAGAAGGGTGATAAGGTAGCGAGACTCGGTCGCTTCAATGATGTGCGATGACAGCCGGAAGGACGGCTTCATGTGCTGGGCCTCGTCCTTGGGGCCCAGGAAAATGAGAACATCACCATTGGGATCCCAGAGCTCCGGATCTTTCCGCAGCTTATTCCATCGCTGTGCAGGCCTTCCCGCACCAAGCCATCGTTTGATGGGAGGGACGCCGTGCATTTCAGAAGTCGAAGATGGCCGCGACCCCATGGCCCCTGGCGTCAGCCAGGAGAGGTCAATATCCTGGGGGTTGCCCTGAGAGACGGCGTGTGAGGTAGTGGCTCCTTGGCCGGGATTTTGACTCTCTGGACGAATACCAACGCCACGTCCGGGGCGTACGGTTGCTGACGACTCGCACCTGAAGTCAAAACCGTCTGAGTCATCCACCTTTTTGTCCTTCTTCTTGAACGTGAAGGCTTTTGCAAGCCCTTTCCTCACTTCGTCGCTCCTCTTGTCCAGGGCACTCCTCAAGCCGGATTTCTCAATGCTGGATGTGTCTTCGGCATTGAGCGTCGGTCTCCTGACCCGGCCGTATGCAAAGTCATTGGGAGACCGGTATGCTCGTGATGTGTAGCCCTCTCCCCTCCCTTCCCAGCTTGGCCCCTCATATTGCTGGGCCGCATGGTGCGGGACATCGGCATGCCAGTCTCGTTGATGTCGTGGACTGGGAATCGTTGCAATGGGATAGCCGTTGATTGTGGAGTTGCCCGAACTGGTGGAGGATTTGGCGCGCCCTCGGGACCCTGTCCTATCACCGGACTTGGGTTCTGTGGCTTTCTTCCGCACGTAGGCACTGCGGCCAGACATTATCACCGCCGAAAGGGTCAGAAAAGGAGTGGCTCGGCGAGCTTCTCGATGGGGGCCGGCGAGAGGGCAGACGTGCTAGATAAGGTCCGCTGCAAAGAACTAGCATTAGAGAAGCGCTAGGTCGTGTGGGTTGAGTTTGTTGTACGTACCTGGCGGAAATAGGCCTCGCGGTTATGTTTGCCAGGCTCGAGGGTGAGGTTGCTTGGAGATAGGGTTGCGTTCTCCTCCTGTGGTGAGCAATACGGGGGTCCGGCTTCCTTCTTTTCGGATCTGCCGCAAATAGGAAGGGAAGATGCGGATTGTACGAATTCGATGTCCAGCCCATGCAAGTTCCCCGGCATAGGACAGTGTTATTAATGGATGCTTGTCGACGCCGTCACAGCACGGAGAGAAAGGTTTTGTTGGTGGTGTTCCATGGTGAGTGAGATGGCGAAAAGGCCAAGGTCAGGAAAGGGCAGGGCAAGCAAACAAGACGGTCCATCCCGGGGCATATCGTCGGTTGCCAGCCGGAAAGCCATGATGCAACGTGCAATACGCCACAGGGGTCTTTGTCTGCACGAGGAAATGGCGCCTCGCGTTTGGGACGGGACCCTGTATGTTGCATGCCGCCATTGCCATCAACTTCGGTCGGAGGCAGGGCGACTGATAAGACAGGCTGTCAGTCGTGGGATGGGGGACGGGGATTGGAGGGCCAGGCCGTGGACGATAGCGTTGGCGTCAGCCCTGCATGGCTTGGGGATGTCGAGGACCGACGCACAGGGTCAAGCCTGGTTGGTCTTCGAATGGGAAGCGAATGTCAGTTGTCGTTGGCTGCATTGTGACAGTCGGGTTCTTTGATCACATCTCGAGCAGCAAGCTTGGGAAGAAGCATGAGAAGAAGCAGAGGATGGTTTCAGATCGAGAACGAAAGAGCAAGGAGGAAGGAGTGGACAAACGGGACCCCCACTTAGCCAAGGTGAAGCTGACCCAAACCGGCAGTCATCCAGCCTCGTCCCAGCAAACACCTCCAGCAGATCGACGACGAGTCGCGTGCCTGGAAGGAGCAAGTTCTCTCGGGAACGATGCTGGTTTTCGACAACAGAACCGATGGGAGAATGCTGCTCTGGCCCTGCTGAAAACTTGAGGCTCCAGAACAGCACCGATCTGGCCATCGTGAGTTCGTCTGATGGAAAAGCGCCAGGGTGCCCGCGATAAGCGGCATCCAAGCCCATCTCGGCGATAACTGCCGAACAGACAGAAGGGGGACGGGATGGGCTGCCTCTCATTTTAAAGACAGATGAATCACGTCGTGCGACCCTCAAGACCACTCCGGTTCTCGAGCCACGGCCGCGGAAGTTCAGCCTCCGCCTCAACAGCCCCTTGCCGATCGTATGGAGTTTCCATGGAAGCTCCGGATGCAAACAAAGGCGCGTTGTTGAAGTTCGTGGGAGGTCGATGGATGATGTAACCTCAAAATAAGCTGCGTCGCGAAGGATTCCATGACACATAGTTATGATTCCCCGCGACTTGGCAACCAACGGCGCGGATCTCGACGAGTGGATTCCTTGATCTTGAACTCAAAAGTGCCAGATCCACAATTCTTCGACAGAAGGATTGACCATGACGCCTCTCGACGGCAAGACGGCAAACTTCAAGATACTGGGCGGCACGCCTTGTGGCATTGTCATTTTTGAGAACTGAGGAGGAAGCACAATTGAGGCGACGGGTGCCGACAGCAGACGGGGATCGTTTGAAGATGGGAGAGATGACGGGACCCACTTAGTTATCCTTATCGGGGTTATCATTGTGGCCGCTTATCTTTTGACCATCAACTTTCTGCCAGCGACCGAGCTCGGAACACAGCACATGGCTCCGGCTCGAGTGGGAACCGGAGCTTCACGACAACAAACCCATTGACCCGCTCGCTACGGAGGGGTCCCGGACGACTACCGGTCGGGTCTCTCTCGACCTCGGCCCATTGTCGTATCGGACCGCAATGGAGGCTGACTTGAGCAAAACCCCCACGCCCTGGAAGTTGCCACCGATTCTCAACCACACCCCAAATGCCCTCACGGCGCGATCTTCAGGTCCATTCCCTCCTCCTGCCGTCGCTATGATACCGATCATGCGAGCCCCCCAACAAACCACGTGGTAGCCTCCCAGCTGGGAGATTGACGGCCTGGCTTTGCTGGATGTGACCCTCCCGCTTCCCCGGATTCCAGTGCATTGCTCGGTCACGGGTGCGTCGATGTCACCCGGAGAGTTGCGAAGCTTCTGTCGGCAGTCTCCTATCGTGTCTCGAGCTGTCCATAACGTCCAACATCCCACACAGCCATCGATAGCTGGCGACACCATTAGTGACGCTCATGATCACGAAGCTATCACATTACGGCCTTCGAGATATCGGCAGTGGGGTGGCAGGGTGGCCATCCCCCGGCAGCGGAGCCTCAGGGGACCTCGGGGGGGGGGGGGGGGGGGGGGGGGGGGGGGGGGCGCCTCCCGCGCCCCGGGGGGGGGGGGGGGGGTGTGGTGGGGGTGGGGGGGGGGGGGGGGGGGGGGGGGGGGGCGGGGGTGAAGAGGGAGAGGGAGCGGGATGGGAGTGCAGAGAGGGGTAGTGTTGCTGCTGCGGCGGCGGCTGCGGCGGCTGCGCAAGCGCAGGAA
>JAPDFF010000107.1:0-63227 GCA_027569505.1 Chloridium humicola | reverse complement strand
TCAGCTGTTTCGGATGTAAATATAGTTGGTTCCTAGTGTTGATGTATTACAATTGAGGATAGTGTTCGTAGGGTAGTAAGAAGTGTTCCGCTCGCTTATCTGTTCCGCTCGCTTATCATGTACGTTATTCGTTGCCCCAAGATGGAAGAGGATGAAAACAACATGATCAAGGTATATACTCTAATATCCCAAGCTTGGAGTGCTATTATTGATACCCTATAGGATATCCGCTTCGGCTTTCGACGTTTTCGAGCACCCGCAAAATGTTCCACTCGGTGATATGTTCCACTCGCTGATAAGATACGTTAACGGTCCCAACGAGTGTATTGCAACTAGCTAGTGACGACTCTACGAGTACACTAAACTTGAAGACGGAAGAAGAAGGAAAAAAACAGTTCCTACGAGATGCCCTTCTATAGTTATACCGGGAAATACGTTATAATGATAGATCCAGGATTCCATTATAGAGCCTCACAATAATAAGTCAGCCTCAACTGAGAGATCACGTGGTAATGGACCTGCCCCGGCGCTGATAGTACGCTAGCGCGTCACACCTACCCTGACACCAGTTGGACTATGGCGCTAATAGACCAGTGTGCTAGGTCATGATCGAGAATGGTCGTTGGGCGAGAGTCTCCGAGGCCGTCAACGGGGCTCAGCCCGTTACACATCTGGTCAATATTGTAGATCTTGGCTGCGGCTGAAACGCTTAGGTTTTTGTCGTTTTGAAGAGCTTGAAGAGCCAAAATCACCCTACTTTCATCTAAAGTAGCGGGCCTGTTGGATGGTAAAGAAAACTGGTGTTGAGTGGAGAGATGGCGCGTCGTGTGGAAAATTGCTCACTCGCTTATCATGCTCACTCGTTTAACGTATCTTATCAGCGAGTCGGTCATATCAGCGAGTCGGTCATATCAGCGAGTCGGTCACATTCTAGCATACTGTAACAACTATCTTTAATTGCAACACAACAACACTAGGAACCAACTATAATTACATCAGAAACAGCTGAATCAGATCCTTCTGCAGCCTCCTGGCAAGTGCGGGCGTTATGGCCAGGCTTGCCGCACACACCGCAGCACCGAACCCTCGTACGAACCCCCCCTGCACTACTACCCTCTGGCTGCGTTTCTTGTGCTCCCTCCCTACCTACAGCCCCCTGGCCTAGTACTTCCTGTGCATCCTATACAGCAAGTGACCCTCCAAGCTGCATACGCGTTCTTTTGGCTCTCCGGCGCTTGCTGAGTGCCTCGTTGGCCTTACGGAGCGAAGCGTTCTCTGCCTGAAGGAGGGCCACTTGGTGCATCACAGCCATTATACCCTTGGTAAGCTGGTCCACAGTAGCCAACATCGAAGTCGGGAGCTGTTTTGATGGTTGGCAATGCGACTCTTGATGAGTGTTGACTGCGAGTCGGCTTCTCGGGGGTTGTGTGGTGTCTGGAAGACCCAAGGTGGCGGGTACTGTCTCGTGAGGTTGGGGGTGTTGGTGTACGAAGCTTGACATCTAGCTTAGAGAGCACCCTCTCTGGATCGTATGGCACTAGTCCAGCACCTGCAAAGCCGCCTTGGATATTATTATTATTGTTGTTCCTACACCGCTTTGCCCTGGGGCATGCCGGTCCTTCTACTGCTAGTTACAGAGGAAACCGTACCTGTAAAGGCCGGATGAAAACCCCCGCCACGGCTTAAGGCCACTATCAGATCCCCCATACTACAAAAGAAAAAGAGGTTATAGGCTAGCCTCCTGGGCTCTCAGCCTCTTCTGTTTCTAGTTCTAGCCTTCGGGCCAGACTATACTCCAAGAGCCGGCCAGAGTCCATTAGCCAGCTTAAAACCTCCTTTGCCAAGCGAGCGTTCCGGGCCCCTATTCCCCGTAATACAGAGTATAGGTCCCGCTGTGACCGGATCTCAGAAGCCCCCCAGGTACGTTCCAGCGGTGGTTCGGGGCACCAAACCACCAAGCCTTGGATATTCCTCTCGTTGATGGAGGCAAAGAAGGCCTCGCGAAAGGCGCAGAGGAACTCGAGCTTGCTGATATGGTTGATATGTAGGCGCATCAAGTCTTCGACCTGGCGGCCGTACGCCCGCTTCAGCGGCCCAAAGCAGCCAACATCGAGTGGCTGGAGTAGGTGAGAGGAATGTGGAGGCATGCAGAGTGTGATGATGTTGTTCTGCTGGCAATAGAGCTCGAATTCGGTCGAGTGGTGGCTCTCGTGGCCATCGAGGATCAACAACCGATATTTGCCTTTCGTACGAGGTGCTATATAGAAGTCGAAGTGCTTGATCCAATCCAGGCCAACTGCATTAGTCGTCCAGCCATTGTCGGTGGTTGCGATACGCCAGTCGGCTGGGATGTCGCACTCGGTGTACCAGTTGGCGAGGTGGTACTACGCGGCCAAGATAATGAAGGGGGGGATGGCCCAGCCGAGGGCATTGACTCCCTGGATAACCGTTGCCCACTCGCGGTTGCCAGGCTGGGCCAGCTTTGCCTTGCCACGGCCATCCGAGGTCGTAACTACCATACCCGCGAAGATGATGCCCATCATAAACCCAGTCTCGTCGAAGTTGTAGGTATCGTCATCCAAGATACCGTACTTGGCCTTAACATTCCGTACAAGGGCATACCAATCCCCAATGACCTTCGGATCCTCGCATTTGGCCCTCTGGTAGTCGTATCTACGCGAGTAACGCGTCCGGAGCTCTGGCTGGCGTTTGACGAATCGATGTACCCAGAGCTTACCGAAAGGGGGCGCGTCGCGTACACGTAGCAGCTGGTTGGCCATATCTTCCACACCGCCTAGTCTGGGAGGAAAGGCGCGTGTATATAGCTCAACCACATACTGAACTATCGTCTGCTCTTCCAAATCCGTCAGGTTGCGTAAGTTGGCTGGAATATCGCGTCGTGCAGGCTTGCCAGTGTAACGGGCTGAGCCCCGTAAAGGCCTCGGTGACCCTCAGCCAACCCCTGAACATCTCTCGGCCGACGACCCCATCAACGACCCCATCAACAACTCCATTACACTTACCCCTTTCACACTTAGTGTCCCGCTCTGGTCAGAGGAAGACCTCCGCAACGCGCTGGCCAGTCTTTCCACTTTCCTTTCCTTTCTTCAAGCTTAGTTGCACTCGTAGAGTCGTCATCAGATAGTTGCAATATACTCCTGGGACCGTTACAGCCAGCGTGTCGGTCACGGAGGCTTGAGAATGGTATGTTGTAAAGCTTAGCTGCAGTTCGGAGGCTTAGTTTGTCGTTGTTTTGAATAGCTTCAAGGGCCAAGATTACCCTGGCTTCCTTTAAAGTAGGAGGCATATTGGGTTGTAGAGGAAATTGAAGTTGAGCTTAAGAGGACGCGTCGCGCTAAAAAAGTGACCGACCCGCTGATATGACCGACTCGCTGATAAGATACGTTACACGTTAAATACACTGTCATTGAACTATCCGCCTGTCCCGCCCGTGACACCTAGAACTCCCCTATAAGCCCTTTTAATGTCTTGAAAATCCCTCGCTACCCTCCTGCTCGGCTTGCTATCTCCGCGGATATTTACGATTATCCTCAGCCCACTCCTCATCTATGATCTGGAAGAACCGATTCTTTGCTGCAATAATCGCAAGCCTTTCCTGGTCGTCAAGCGCATTCCAAACAGCCTGATAGGCCTCGTAATACAAAGGGCTCAACCTAAGAGCCGCTCTTACGTCATTTTGGACGCGGTCGAGCAACTCCATCAAGTCAGGTGGTGGCTGGTTTGGGTTTTGTGCCTCTCTCCGAAGATCGAGAAGAAAACCCTTGCTCCGTACGACAAGTTCGCTTTCGACTTTTGTCAGCTGCTCTGGATTTGACGCGGCGATAGCGATAAGCTCGGCGCGCGTCTTTCCATTCGCTTTTGTACGGCAGATACGTTCGTCGTCCTCGGGCGAGAGCCAGTCGAAGATCAGGTTGGTTTCGGCTTGGGTAAGTGAGGAGGCGTCGGCGATAGCGCGGCGATAGAGAGCTTCCATGTCGGTAACATCGTTGTTGTTGGTGGTAGAGGTCATTATAGGTAAACTTGGTGATGGTGGAATGGTGGCGATGTATGGTGAGTGATGGGAGATGGTGGGGGTTTGGTTCAAGGTGAAGAGTTGAGTGAAAGAGGGGAGGGATTTACGATAACCAAATGTGGGGGAAGCATTGCTTTTTGTGGGGACAGGCAACCAGGCGGTCAAAGTGGTGATGGTGTCTGTCTTGTTCTTGGTTGTTGCTTGGGAAAGCCCTGCATGGAATGCAGGGATGGGAGGCTGCCTGCAGTGCTCGGGCCAAGTGGGCCCAGTGGCCCACGCCACAGGTATTTATGTCGCACCACTGCGCCGGGAATGAAGCAATTTGATTCAGCACCAAATATCACCACCAAGATGGAACTCAAAGGGTTGTTCAGTTGTTTCTGATGTTGTTCGTTGATTCCGGGAAAATCTCTGGCTGGGCTGGGCCACGCAGATAGAAGAGGGGTAGATATCCGCCAACTCAGCAGTGGCTTGTTGCCCCCTGCGGTTCGACAATTTAAGGACCCTTCTTTTTCCCTTCCCCTCCTCTTCTTCCCACCACCTCGCAACCTCAACACCTCTCCGACTCGCCGACCGACTGCTTTCCCATTTTTCGTTCCCCTTTTCTTCCGATCCTTTTCGGTTTTCTTCCCTCCTCTTTTCTGCCTCGCCCTTCATCTTCCTTCACTTCATCCATCTCAGGATTTTTTTTTTGTTTTTCGGTCGCTCAAGGAGTTCCTTCTTGCCTCTGCTTCCATGTTCCTTCGCGTCAACGAACCAGAGACAAACCACCACCAACGATACCGCTTCGATTCCAACTCAACGCTTCAACTTCCCTCCTCAACCATGTGAGCACTACCAACCTCGATTAGGATGGCCGAACTGAGACTTGAATCCCCGGCACCGACTGCCAAGCTCGCTCGACGGCGTGTAAGTGAGTGACAGTCGGTCAGGGAAGACCCACTAATTACCAGAAAGGGAAACCAACAACAACACAAACATTTCTGTCGCCAATTTTAATAGTCGACTGTGGTGTCAAAATAATGTTGCGTGTGATTTGAGGTGTCATGAAGCGGAAATATCGAATTACACTTTGAACATGATGCCGAAATCATGCGGTGAACCTTAAGGCTTCCAAGTCTCGAGTCTCTGAGTCTGCTCCTGTCCTCGCCACAGAATGTTTCTTCTCCCTGACGAGTTTTCTGATTTCGTGGTTTTTGTTCTTAAACAGGTAGCATCAGCTATCATTTATTTGAAATAATAATAAATGGGTCTCTTCAGTTGCAAAATCTTGGGGTGCAGAGCTGGAACCTCGTGACACTTCCTTGGGCCCGGGCTCCCGGCCATCCTTTGGTCTTTGCACCTTCAGTCGCCCACACATCATTGTTCCCAAAAGCCTTTTCCTCATGCAAATCAAAAAGAGGACGGCTACACATTTTACTCTTGCACTTTCATTCACTTGCCCCACTTCCACTCAGGACGGGTATTTAAGCATCCCTCTTCTGCAGCCTTCCTCCATCTCCCCAACACCCCACAGTCGACTCCAACATGATCCTCAATGCGGAGAATTCTGGCACCGCGCAGTCTGAGCACAACACCATGGTAAGTCCATCCAAGTTTTATTCTTGGGATTTGTTCCAGACCCAGAACGTCATCCCACTGTTCTTTTAAGCTAGGCGGCGTTTGCTGCCAACCACCTTCTACGACGGAAACCACAGCCTGCCACAGCCATTCCAAAATTGCGCCCTCAACCCCGCCACACGACCTAAACCTGCGCGCTAGAACCGACCGGCGGGACGATTTCTGCAATGGCGGACTGCCTGGAGCCTCTCGACTTGCACAGTCACGACAAACCGGGTTCTCTGAACTGTCAGTGTTTCATCGTGGCCACCTAACTAGTTGTCTACGGAAGATGTCACCTGCTATCCACTGCCCAGCTTCGCGACAAGAGCCGCTGTGATGGCAGCGCGGCTCCTGCAGATGGGTTGACCGGAAGGGACGCAAGTTCTGACTTGGTCTGGCAGGTGATGCAGCAAACTCCCTGGCGTTTCTGGATTTTACTTGCTCAGTTTTGGTTTTCCTTTGCTGACTAGACTTAAGGCTGCAGGCACCGCCGACGAGACCATCACCCCGCCGCCTAACATTGATGACGATGGCATTGACTCACCCGAGATGGCCGCAGCCAAAGAGATGCTGGCCACATTGATTCAAGCCCTTGAAAAGCAGGGGCAAGAGAAGGACGCCATGTTACGCACCTTGAAGGACGACTTTATTGAGACCATCAACAAGGTGACCGCGGATGCGGTTCAAGGCCCCAAGGCTGCCTTGCCAATCATCGCTGACACCTTCGACCGCATTGCCGACTTTCTTAAGAAGGCCAACCAGACGCTGGGCAAGCACCGAGATGAGTGTTTAGCCCTCCAATCCAAGCAAAAGGAATTGCTCCAGGACATTACTTGCCGCCTGGATACCATGGAGCGCCGCCTCAACATCCAGCCCGCCCCCACCACAACCCAGGCGACTTGTGAGGACAGGAAGATTGCGTTTTACTCCCGTATGGCGGACAAGGCGCGGTTTGAGGAACGCCTCGAGATGGCAAAGAGCATTTGCAGCAACGACCCTCAGGCCTTGGCACAGCTAGAGAGAATACGCGCAAAGCGTGAGGCAGAGGCAGAGGGAAGTTAGTCGCTGGGGGCGAACAAAGGAACGGTCACCCAGAGCTGGGGCAGCAGTATCTGTTCCGTAGCCTCTGACCATCAGAATCGAAGGACATTGGGTGGACAGAAACAGGGTGACATTGAGTTACAGTGGAAAGCTACAAGCAAGACCGTAAATTGTGACGACGAGAACCTGTGATTGCGTCAACTGCCAACCTCAACCGAAGAAGTGACACTAAAGAGGTCGGTTGCCCAGCAGCCTCCAGACCACCCGTAACCAGCTGAGGATTGGAGAGAAGGCTGTCAAGAAGTTTCCAGTTGACCGACTGCTGAACTGGCATGACGTCCCAAGCACGAACACCCACCAACAAACGGACCTCTCAAAATTCCCGCCTCGTTCCCCGACCGACTGCCACAGCCCCAAACCCTCATCATCATCCACCCAAACCAACACCACCACTCAACTCAAAAACGATGACCCGCAACAAACACAGCAAAAGGGTCAAAGAACGCCAAAGGGCCTGGGACATCCTTCGTTCCCGGCGCGCGAACAGAGCCTATCGGACCCAGTTCTCGGCCGGACAGCTCCCCGCTACCGTACCTAACAACCTCCCCATCCCCGCGTTCAACGCCATCACCGGCTCGGTAAGTGACCTCATCCTTTTATCTCACCACAAATAACCAGCTAAACCAACAACAAACAATAGCACCCCAACCAAGTTGGCCCCAACGCTAACAACACCCGCTGCCCCTCGCCCTTCCACCGCGAGCCCCAGGCTCCCACCCAGAACCAGCAGCGCCAACCCATGGCGGAGCAGTCCAACCCGGCTGAGGAGACTTCCACTCTCCACCTGGCGGAGCGCATCGCTGCACTCGAGGCAGAGAACAACAAGTTGGGGGTCAAGCTGGAGGCGGTGACTAAGCTGGCGCTTGAGATGGCGGAGAGGGGTGGTGATGTGGAGGTATGTTGAAGCTGTTGTATTGAACCGCAGCAGAGGGGGCGGCAAGCTAATGAAGTAGTAGCTCATTCGGGAGTTTATTATTGCCATTGGTGATGTCTGAACTTGGACGGGGAAGAAAAAGTCGCGTCTTTTGCTGGGTCTGGCGGTGTCGGTGTTGTTTTGAGGCGGGAGTTCCTGGAGTTTGGGAGGGATGATGGAATACCCAGCCAGTTGAGCATGGGTGCATTGTTGATGAGCAAGCGAGCATCGCAAGAGGAACTGTGCATTAATGATAGCAAGGGATGAAATGGAACAACCAAGCTGTTTTTGTTGGCTGTCATGAACAACCTGCCCTCCAATCTATGTGTTTCGTTTGTTGACCCCAAAGTTCCTGCACCTTTTGTTTCCAATTTGCCCTGCCAACACCCAAAATCCATCCCAAACAAAGAAGAACCGAATAGAGACAACCCTCCACCCTCAATCATATACACTCACGGCTTACTCAACTGCTCCTTCCTAAAGAACGTCCCAAACATAACGCAAATCCCCAACTGCATCAGCAAACACACCCAAAACCATCCATTCCCCAACCCCTCCAACCCCAACGCCAAATTCGGAAACACCGGCCCGGGCCCAATCCGATCCGGCGCCGTCGCCCTCCCCACCGCCGTCGCAACCGACCCCAACACCTGCGCGGCCACCAACGCAAAGTTATTATGAAACCTTGTCGTCGTCTGCAACAACATCATGCCCACCCCAGTCCCCTGCAGCGCATCCAACACGCCCAACCACAACCACAGCGCCCTCGACGCCAGCGCCCCACCAGCAACCGACCCGACCCAGGGCAACGACAGCCCGATCCCGGAAACACCCCAGAAGATCTGCGCCCAGCGTGGCACGCCGAGGCCAATGGCTAGCACGGGGAAGAGCCAGCTGTGCTCGGCGGAGAGGTGGGCGAGCTGGGTGAAGAGGAGGATCCAGACGAGGCCGAAGAAGAGGATGACGAGGAGGAGGATCTGCCACACGGGGGCGTGCGCGGAGGTCCAGAGGAAGCGCCAGGATCGGCCGTAGACGGAGGAGAGCCAGTAGTTTTGGATGAGGACGGAGATTAAGAAGCACTGAAGATCGGGGGTCAGGATGAGCAAGGAAGAGGGGGAAGGCGGTACGTACGATAATCAGTTTTCGGCGGAAGACGGATTTGAAGAAGGAGGGGATCGAACCGGGTGTTTGGCGGTAGTAGTCTGGCAGGCCGAGGAAAGTGAGCACGGCGAGGGCTATGAGGAGAACAGCAACGGGGAAGCAAATGGCGCTGATGAGCGTGTTAGAAGCTTGAGCAACGGGGACGCCGTTGCTGTCGTAGGAGCTGAGCTGCGAGCCCCAGTACCAGAGACCGCTAATGTAAATCTGCTGGACACCTTGCACGGCACAGGCGCGAATGACCCAGGTGCGGACGGGTGCTCCTCCTGTTTAGGTTGTCAGTATGCCCTCTTGCCAGAGGAACAGGGAGAAACTCACCTTCATCACCAAAGTTCAACGCAAAAAACATTGACCCGCTCGACGCCGCCGTGGCATAGAACCCCGACGCAACATTCTGCAGCCACCCCCTCGAAGAAAATGTCGACGCAAACGGAGCGCAGCCCGCAAAGATAAACGCGACAGCGTACACTGCAAACGGCGTCGAGAGCACCCACACCGACTTCAGGTTCCTGAACAACACCCACCACATGATAGAGGTCGCACCGTAAATCGAGGCTATGGTGTACAGCATGCTTGCCGTCTGACCCTGCTCGCCATTCAAAAACGATATCTGGTACGAGTTGGCTGCCAAAATCTGCCCAAAGGCGAGGATGATGGTGTAGATAGGCCAGTCAAACACCTTCCGGAGCATAAACCGCTGGATGGGCGGTGCTTGGTTGGGGTTTGCGCCTTGGGTGTCGTAGGGTGAAACGAAACGCCTTGAGCCCGCGTCGCTGTGATCGTCCTCAGCTTCAGAGTAAGCAGAAGAGACGATGCTGGGGGTGTAATTTGGGCTGCCTGGGCGGGATGGCAGGTCTAAGAACCGGGTTGAGTTGAGAGCCGCCGGCGACTCTACGAGAGACACCTTGGACACGTTGCGGGAGGAAGACAGGCCCAGCTTGGCGCTCTTGTAGTCTTGGAACCACTGCTTCTCAGAGCGGACGAGGTACTGTTCGATGCAAAGATCTTTCTCTGAGGTCTGGGAGTCCAGTTGAGTCAACATGCGCTTGAACTCGTCGGTGTACTCTCCGTCGGCGTCGGTGAAGAAGGGGTCGACTTTCTGCAGGGCGAAGTCCTTCCTGCCTTTGGTGACCGACGTGATGGAGACGCCGGAGAACCTCCGTTGGTGGGGAGCATGGGGGGTGATTGGGCGTGGGAGCGGCCAAGTGCCGACAAAGTTTGGATTCGGGCTGCTCGGTGTTGACGGGAAGGGGCTGTGGCCAGGGGCGAGGAAGGATGAAGGTAATGTGGGCTGCATGTCGTACATCTCGGAGGGCGTTGGAGATGACGGGCGGGAGGCGAGGTTCGTTCTTGACGGGGTGAGAAGACGGAGAGGGTCTGGCTTGTCCCTGTACTTCTGAGACTTTTGGATGGACGTTCCGTGCAGCTCGTTAATCTCCTCCACCCATCTAGCAACGGGGAAGCGCTGCTTCGCTGACACCGCTCTCATCTTGGCGCGGGTGTCATTGTCAGAGGACAAAGCCCCTTGGATGGCCTCCTTGAACTGGCTGATGAGATGCTTGGCTGAAGTCGACTCAACAGTGTAGTACCATCCGGGCATGTTTCCGAGGCCACCTGCAACAGCATTAGCAAACACCCTCTTCCTCAAATCTTTCATTCAACTTACCAACTCTTGCCCCAACACCCAACGCTCCCTTCCTCCCAAACTCCACCGCCACCAACCCAAACGGCTCATCACGCGACGGAATCAATGCAAACTCCGCACCACTGAAGATATACGGCGGCAGCTGCGTAAACTCGGGCTTCGAGTAGACCCTGTCGGGATACTGCTCCATCAACCGATCCAACTTAATCGCCGCCAGCTTCCCATAAAGGTCAATAACCGGCCCAACCGCCACCAGCTGCACCTTCGGGTTGCTTTCCAAAATCGACGGAAACACATCCGCAATCAGATCCACCCCCTTCTGCATCGACCACCTCCCAACAAACACAAACAGCTCCGCGTCCTCCCTCTGCTCAATCCCCGCCCACGCCTGCGCCTGCCTGCGCAGCTCCGCGCGGCCCGCCTCAAACGCGGTATCAACCTCCACCCCTTCGGCCTGGGCAGCGGCCTCCAGCGCAGGCGACCATTCCGCCGTGTCGGACGGGTCGGGGTTTGGGAGACTCCCAATCTTAGACAGCCCCCAGAAGATGGGATACCTCGCAAAACTCCTCTTGCCATACTTCTTCGACACGCCCACCGCGCCAAACCCATGCTGGAACTCCCTGAGGTAGCTGGCGCCAGCATGCAGCAGGTTGAACACCTCGCCAAACTGTACGAACTTCTCGACAACCTTTTGATCAAGGTTAAACACGCTGCACACCTCCTGCTTCTCCTCCTTCGTACCCAGACTCCACATCCCCTGAAATTCAGCATTGTGCAGCGACAGGCAGCAGGGGATGACGCGTGGGAGGAGGTAAAGTGGCGCCAATGCGCCGTGGAAGTCGTTGATGTGGTAGATATCCGGGTTGAACCGCTTAAGGGTTTCCGCGATGCACTGGTTCCACGCGGAGTAGTAGATCGCGCTGTCGAGGTCATCCATGCGGTCCGGGTAGGGTTTGGACGGGGACTGCAGGCGGAAGACAGGGGCGTCGAGCAAAACATAGGTCATGTTGCGGAGCTTGTGGTACTGCACGTCGACGGTGTACGTCGCGCCGAGGATGGTGATTTCCATGGGGTCGGCGGGGGTGTCGACGGGGTAGCCGTTGGCGTGTGCGTTTTCGAGGCCGCCGACGCAGGGGACTACCCAGATGATGTCGAGGTGGCCGAGGGCTTTGCCCATGAGCTGGGCCATGACGCCGAGCCCGCCGATTTTGATCTTGATGCGCCAGTCTTCGATGTCGTATTCCATGGTGGCGATGAGGACCTTTTTGCGGCGGCCGCCGATTTCCATGCCGAGGCCGGAGCCGTCGAGGCCGCGGGCGGTGGTGCTGTGGGAGGTGCCCGGGCGGTCGGCGGCGCCGAAGGAGGAGCTGCGCGAGAGGGGCTTGCTGGGGCGGGGCTTGTCTTTCATCTCAAAGGCCTGGCGGAACTTCTCGGAGATGCCGTTGCTTTTGGCGGCGCCGGAGATGTTGTGCTTGACTTTGTAGAAGGAGCCGGTGAAGATGAAGACGATGGTCCAGCCTCCAAGGAGTGGCAGCACCCACATGAGAGTGAAGATGGCGATTTGGCGACCCCTGCTGCCGCTTGGCGTCTTGATGTACTTCATGGCCTCGTCATCGACTTCGAAACGCCAGCCGACAAACGGCGCCGGGGGTGGCTCGGTGATGTTGACGACGTTCTGCCGGAGAGAACCTGGCGGGAGACGGTCGAGAACGTAGTCAAAGTTGACGTCGCCAAACATCCAAGTCTGGTCAGGCCGCCCATCAGGATTTAGGCCCCAGACGTTGAACTGCAGGGCTGTTGGCCATTCAGCCATGATGTCGATGGCCCAGTTGGCTGACTCGGGTTGCTGCTTCATCTTGTTCGGAATGCCAGCATCAAACCCAAAAGCGTTGAAATGGCCGTTGATGAAGAGGTTAGGAAACCGGCGGGGGAGACTACTCGCGTCCAAATCTCCCTCCTGCTGATGATGACTGCTGCCTGCCAGTTTGCTGTAATACTGGCACACGACGTGCTCCCCTGACCATGTTTGCAGATCCGTGCCGGTCCAGTTCTTTGCGGGAAGCTTGTAGTCCTCCCCCGTGTAGTTCAACCACGGTGTCCACGAAGAGGCCCATGACAGCGAGCAGCGGAACTGAGTGGCGCCGGTGGCCTGGTGGTGTACGTAGATCTCGTTATCTTTGGCATACAGAAGCTTGCTCGAGTAGGTTGCATGTCTGGGGAACACGATGGGGTTGTCACTCTTCCCGACGCGGAGCAGAAAGTGGTCGACCGAGCCGGTCCTGTTTGTCCCCATCTCGTTTGTGGCGTTGCGAACGGTGATGCGATGGACTCCATCAGGGATTGCGTTGATAGTCGCTGCAAACTCCCAGAGCGAAGGTGCTTCACCCGCAAGAAGTGAAACATTCTTTGGGACCTCGAGGTCCCGGCAACGGAGGGAGCCCCTGTTGAACGAAGCCACTTTGCCGCCCACAGTGTTCGATGTGATCTCGATCGAGTCGAACACCGACTCGCAGTTCATCTTTTGGGAGAACTGGATGTGGATCTCGACTGACGTCTCCCCATCTTTTGAAGCCTCCAGACGATAGTCATGGCCAGGGAGGAACTTGGTGATGAAAGGGGCGGGCCCCACCCAGCTCTCCTTGGGCACAAAGGCCTTGAAACCCCATGCAGAAGATTTGAGCTCACTGATGCATCCGTGGACGAGTTCTGGGTCACCCCCTTCAATTTGTCTTGTTGAACGCTCAAGCTCGTACTCCTCGTAGGGGTAGAACAGGTTCTTGACGGTGGCTCCAGAGCCAAAAGACGAGAGAAGAGCAGTGTCAGGATCCGAACAGTTGAACTTGTAGGTGGTTGTTTTGTTCTCGTTGCCCAGAAGCAGCCACACAATATCGTCACCATGCGGCACGTTAGTAAAGTTCTGAAGGCCCTGATGTCCCATCCGAACATAGCTCCACAGGCCTATCTCAGTGCCAGTGCCGTTAGAGCCAGGGAGGTAGATCCAATGTGTGTGGTTCGACAGTTGGTACATGTCAAAACCGTCGTTGAGAACAGGATAGGTTGACCGAAGCTCCAGCAGTCGTCTGACGACACCCCTGACGGGGTGAGATGGGTCGCGGTGGTCGAGGCTGACGTTCGGATCGTCGCAGCCCCAGAGCGCGGCGTCGAGGGGAAAGTTGAAGTACTTCTCAGACCCAACCTTGTAGCAGCCATGGCGCTCCCAGGAGATTGTCGAGCTCATGGGCTGGCGACCGTAGAGGTAGTTGCCGGCAATGTTCTCCAACACGTAAAAGGCTTGCTCTTCGCCCCAGTTGACAATGGGGATTCCAGGAATGAGAAGAGACGTGATGAAAGCCCCAACCAAGTACTTGTGTGTCCCGTTCTCAATCGAAGGCCAGCGGAACACATCTTGGTTAGAGACACCGAACATGTGCCTCGGATCAAACTTGCCAGTGTTTGCGTTGACGAAATCGTTTGTCAGAAGCATGTCCTGCCAGCCCTCGGCCCAGTTGGTCCTGGTATCCATCTCGGCGCCATAGACACCGTCAATTCCAAGAAAACGTGTAAGGGCGCGGTAGGCCGAGTAGTGGAAGCAAGCCGAATCCAGGGCCTGCTTTGTGCGAATGTAGGTGGATGGGCTGGTCTCGTTTGTCGCGTTGTAGCCTTCCTCGAAGGTCTTGTAAGCCATTTCTGGCTCCTTTCCGCGACCGTAGTAAAGAGACCCAAGGGCGTTACCGCCGACGATTTCACCTGGGATGAAGAAGTTGTTCTTGCCAAACCTCCGCGCGCAGGCCCGCATGTCGTCGGACCACTCAGCCTGCGCATCGACAGTGATGGTGAGGGCCTTGTCAATGCGGAAGCCGTCGATGTCGAGCATTGCAATGGTCATGCAAGAAAAGAGCTTGATCTTGTCCAACACGGTGGGATGCCATTCTCTCAGGCGGTCCTGGACGAAGCCGAACTTGGACAGTTGTTTCTGCCACTCAGGGTACTTGCCGAACGACTCGACATCGCCATACTGCAGGGGTTTGTGAGCAATAAGAGTATGCTTGATGAGCTGGGGTGCCACTCACTTGATCGAAATCGCTCTTTCGGCAAGTGGTCATCCGAGACATCACGTCCTCGCCGACGAGCTCCCCATGTTCATCCCAAAACCTGGGGTACTCGCACTCCATGTTGTCATCGCCCGGATGGAAGTCCCAGTACCGTCTCGGCGACTTCCAAATAGCGTTGTGCTCGGTGAAGCTGAAGGGCGTGGTGGTGTTGAGGTATCCCTCGAAGCCAAGAAGGTCGCCCATCGTCGACATGGTGTTCTCGAACACGACGTACATCCCCCTTTTGTGGATCTCGTCGATGGCCCGCCGCCATTGGGCAATGGTTCCGAAGTGGGAGTCCAGCAAGGTCAAGTCCAAGGGACTGAAGGAGTCTGCCGACCATGGCTGATTGATGAAGGGGCTTCCACAAATGTAGAGGGTCTGTCAGGTCAGCATTGTGTCCGGCCTCGGGGTGAGGTACCAGAATGCTCTCACCTTGATGCCCAGGCCCTGGAGGTAGTCAAGAGTGTCAACCAGCCCGTCGATATCGCCGCCGGCCCGCAGCTGGGTTGAGAGCATGTCGACCTCGAAGGCGGTGCCATTGCTGTTGTCATTTGATGGGTCACCGTTGACGAATCTGTCAAGAAAGAGAGAGTAGAAAGGCATCCGCCAGTTCTCGGGTGACGGGTGGAAAGCATGGTCTCGCCACTCTCCCCAATACTCAAGAGGGTTGGTTGCCGCCTTGTTCTGGTTGAGGTTGTATTCCTCATACTCCGGGAAATATGGAAGAGAGAGTGATGATACTGTGAAAAGAGCGACAAGAAGGAATGACTGGAGTGAGAACTCCATTGTGATGGAAAAATAATGAATGAGATCCCACACACAAGGGCAAAATGGAAGGAAAGAACGTGGGCAACCAGCCTCGTTGAGCCGAGAAGATCACAACGGTGAAAGATGGAAGAGGAAGAAGGAAGAAGCAGCAGACTCGAGTTCTCGGGTCTCCCACCTCGCTCGAGAAAGTCTGCCCTCACCTCCTGAGCAACCTCAGGAAGCCCTCCGGGGGGGGCGTCGACCCAGTTTGATCCATGCCAACGCAGGGGCGCCGACGCCGTGCAGCCATTCTGACCGTGATCGATCCCAGCAGGTCGGGTGTGTCAAAGTCCGAGTCTCTTCCCTCGACCTTGGGCTGACCAAGTTCACCGCACAGTTTCCACTTGGCATCGATATGTCCAGGCAGCATTGCCCAGGGCCGACCCACAAGAACCGTTTTGCGATGCACGGTGATTGGGACGGATCACTGCAGCCGGCAGGTCAGCAAGAGAGAAGACTGGGATGGGAACCCGGAGATTTCGTCCCAGTCTCTCGTCACTCGCGGACGGCACGTCATCCACGGAAGCCATGGCGGTGTCTCCCTCCAACACACAGCCCAAAGGCGACCTTCCCTGTCCTATCGTCATCCCGAGATTGGCGTGAGACGGGCTGGTCTCCAAACTGGCTTTTCTTCGGCAAATCTTAGCGAAGCCAAGAGCTGTGGTGACAGAAAGCAAATGGAACTGCTCAAATGCTGTCTTTCAACTGAGGTCTTCGGAATGGGTCAGCGTGGACCAGTCCGTCGGGTAACTCGGGCTTCGGTTGACCCCAGATTCCCACGGAAATACTTCGTACGACCTGGGGCGTGCGCGTGTCCTGCCACCGACACGGAATGATGATGGATCGGAATGGGGGCGGAGATTCTGCCAATATTGTCTCTGGTGATTTTGTTTGTGTCGTTTGTCGGAGCAGGGATGGAAGGGATGTCCTCATGCACCTTCTGGAAACCCACCCGTCAGCAGCTGCCACAACAGCTTTGCCAGCTGGTGACAGCTGTCAGAATAGAATTGGCCAACCAGAAGCCCTCAGGGGAGCCACGCCTTCCATCACAACCAGTGTTCACCTCGTTCGAAAATTGTGGCTCCGTGGGGCTGTTGCCTGCGCCTTCTTGAGATGGAACCTGAGTTTTGAGTGTTTGACTGTTTGTTCTCTGTGGGTGTTTCTTTTCTTCCAACTTTCCCGTTTTCAACTCCCGCAACAAATCCAGCCACACCCAGCTCACCGATCCAAACTGCCCAGACATAACTCTGAGACATCGCGTGGCCGTCATGCTCGACCGTAACACACACTCCACGAGGTTCTGCACCACTGCTGATCTGGGACCGGCACTTACCGCGTTTCCACAACGTTCGTCAGACGGTGATGTTTCACAATGCCATATCGGGCAGCGTTAGGGCTGAGCAACCCCTGCGTCCATCGGCACCGGGCATGTCTGCCCTTCAGCCGCAAGAGCAGGGAAACACCACAGATAAGACCCAGATCCGTCCACTGCCGTTGACTCACGACCCGCACACTGTGCCCGAGACATCGCAGAGATGGCCATATTGGGAATCACGCCAATCATCAGCCCTGCGATCCGCCACCGCGGGAAAATTCTGATATCTGCCGCCCGGAGAGATTATTCCCGAGACGCGTTGGCTTGCAGCTGGTCGTCCTCACCCCCACGCATCTCACCAAGACGCCGATTCACGCAGAATTCGTCGGGAAGATTCTGCCTCGTCGAGACGCGTCTGCCCCTGGGACCTGCATGGGAGATGGCTTGGATCCTATCCACCGGGACTGCCGGTTTATCCATGAGAACAGCTCACTCCCAAGATCCTTGGCAAAGACAGGCTGGCTTCTGTCCTCGCTGTGTTCTGTTGACCTCTTGCAATATGGAACTCTCACCGAGATTTTGACATCTCTCGCTGTCCCGTCCTGTCTCTCGTTCATCCCTATCTTCCGTTGTGAGGGCTGACTGACTGCCCTCGTCCACTCCTTTGCTCCGTTTTTACTCTCTCTGACCACCATGTGGCGTCCTTCGTTTGCCAACCCGGGCGGTCTGCTCTGGGGGCTCACCGTAATTCTGCTCGGGACCCTGATGTCTCTCGAGGTGACGCCGGTGGAGGCCGCCATGTCACCTCCCGAGATCACTACTGCCTGCCATGGACTTGCTCGGATGGCTTTTGATCTGAAGGACCTGGTAAATGTCGTTTCCGTCAAGAGAAATCCAGGTCCTTTCCAGGTAACCACCAGTACCAGTTGTTTCACCTGATTTCTCGGCCCTGACTCGGCCGCTCCAGGACATCCTCGACGAGTTCAGTGACATCTCCGACTCATGCCTCTCCAATATCTCGGTCATGCTCCGGTCCTCGGTCGTGACCGACCAGACTGACCAACAGTTGATCTACGAAGCCTATTCCAACGTAAGCATCCACCCACCTAACCCCTTTCTCCCACCCTCTTCCATCCCCCATTCTCTAACCCCAACCCCGCCCCACAGTTCATCCAAGGCCTCTTCGAGCTCCT
This sequence comes from Chloridium humicola, assembly GCA_027569505.1. NCBI lineage: Eukaryota > Fungi > Ascomycota > Sordariomycetes > Chaetosphaeriales > Chaetosphaeriaceae > Chloridium > Chloridium humicola. The sequence continues at coordinate 45,366 of JAPDFF010000107.1, read as the reverse complement.
CGACGCCGTCACCGACTCCGCCCCCATCCTCATCGTCCTCGACAAACAAGCCGAGTTCCGCGTGCCCGCCGCCGTGCGCGAGATGGCCGGCGTGGTTGACGCACTCCTCATGCAGGTCATTGCCGTGTTCCCTGCCAACGCCTCCTACGCCCTGCAGGCTGCGAATCAGAAGGCCCAGGTCGACACACACTTCCGTCAGTCGGTGCATGCGTTCCATCTTGCGACGGCGAATACCAGTTCGCCGTATTCGAATACTACTACCGTCTGATTTGAGGAAGAGGGAAGGAGTAAGAGAGATAAATTTGGGGGGCGTGGGGAAGAAGGGGGTAAAGGGTGGTTGTGTTGATAGTGCGGTTGTTTTGATCATGGCGGCTACATGCCGGTGGAGGTTTACATTCAAACTGCTTGTATTGCTTTGTCATTCACTTCGTGATAATACGTATAGTTACTTACCAAAGAAACTTGCGCAATTCATGATTCTTACGGCGTCCTCGATTCTTATCCTTCTCATCCCAACCATCGGTAGCCCATCATCAAACACCTGATGTGTTACTACAGTAAATAAGCCAACGATCTAGCTAATAAACCAAGATTTTGTACGCATCCCGTTCGCCATAATGACCGCTTTGCACCGGTCAGGCATCGAAGCCAACAGCTCCTTCAAGTAGTCATCGTTGACTGCGTTGCTGGCTTCTAGGGATGGTTTTTGCGAAGACTGTCGAAAAAGAGGGGGTTTAGCTGATTGGTTAAAACGCGTCGGCTATTGTGCCCCACAGGTACTTGACTTGGGGGTTTTCTTTATGCACGCGACCATAGTAGTATGATAACGAACACAGCGTTATCCGTTCATTCCCTCTTCTGATAGCCTGCCAGGCTGAGTAATCTTCATACTATTCTATTTCTGCACCGAAAAACGCGAATCGCGGTAGATCTTGTTGCTTGATATTGTCTTTGCCTAGATCTAATGTTCCCTTATTTTCCCTTGTTAAAATAGAAAGCATTGAAGGTGAGAATATCGAGGTTTAAGTTGAGTTGTTGACTTTTCAGGTTGTTACGTTATTGAGTTACTAAGTTTTGTCTCGTTCAGTCTTTGAGTTTTGGAGTTGTTAAGTGGTTGAGTGTTGGGCTGTGAGTTGTTGAGTCCTTGAGTTGTGAGGTTGTTGAATTTTTGCCTTTTTAGGTCATTGTAGCTAAATTCATGAGTTACTCATTTCTTTTGGGTATTAAGGCCTTAAGTTGTTACTTCTTAGGCTATTCAGTTATTAAGCTTTTAAGTTGTTGATGGGATTTTTAAAATACTTGAGTTGTCGGGCTGTCAAGCCATTAAGTTTTGATACATTGAGTTTTGTATTGTTGAGTCTTTGTGTTGTTAACTCGAGTTGTTGAGTCGGGTAAATTAAGAGCTACGGTATCCAACTTAGACTTCTTGTTCCTTCCCCTATTCCGTGACTATTTGTTCATGATGGGTTTTCCCTGTCGCATGCAGCAACTAGCAACTACATATAGGAGGCTGAACTTTTAAAATCATAATGGGACCTGGGAGTAGTTTTACGACAGAATTCATACAGAAACGTAAAACAACAAAGGAATGCGAATGGTTGAGTCAGGGCCGTTTGGTAGAGAGTGAGAGCACGTGGGGTGAGATACACCAAGGGTGAACTTGCGCGGCGACGAAGACCAGAGTGACAATTACCACAGTGACTAAGGTTTCAGTACTTACAAGCCGTTCAGCTTAAAGAAGGGTTTTGTTTCTCCTTAAGGTGACCGATTTCCCAACTTCGGACTCTCACAACCCCCCTCGGCCCCAGAGTCCACGTCCAGAATCATACTGGCGGAGGATTCAGTTGCAACCGAGGGATGAGCCTCGGGCTCAACAACTCTTGCGGAACTTCTGGAGGGAGTGAATGGGTCTTTACACGCCAGCCACTAGGCTCGGACCGCGGAATTAAGGAGAATGCAAGAAGACTGATCTTGTGATCCACTAATCGATCAATGATGCCCTTGAGTAAGTCCGAGTCATAACGTCATTTGCCTATCTTGCACATGCTACGAGAAGCAGTACTATCAAAAGCTAACGTCAAGTTGTTTCCCGTGGATCATGCTATGTTCATCCCTCCAAAAGATAAACACACTTTTCAACCCCATTCTCAGCCACCATTCTCACCAACCCATTCTCACCAACCCATTCTCACCAACCCATTCTCACCAACCCATTCTCACCAATCCATTCTCAGCAACGCTCATCCCCAACACCAACCCCATGTCTCTCACCATGCCACTGCGTTCCTCTCTCACTGCTGGCCAACCTCACCCTTCTCAAAGCACCGCAACAATACCCACAGTCGCCACCGCCACCGCCGCCGCAGCCTTCACAAAACCCGTCTCCCTCGGCGCCGCACCCTTCGAAGTCGTCGTTGCGGGCGCCGCACCAGTCGTCGTGGCAGCAGCAGCCGCTGAACTCAAATAAAAGTCATACGCCTTGTTGACAGCGGAGGTACACATCGCAACATTGGTCGTCACCCACATCTCCAAGAGCACGCTCGTCTCACCGCCGCACGCCTTGGCAATGCTGCTAGCCTCGCTGGCGTGTGCGCTAGCCCACGACGAGCTGGTGCACATGAAGTCGGCGTAGGCGCTGCTGATGTTGGCCGAGGGCGTGGCAAACGGGCACATGACGCTCGTGAGCATGGTGGGGTTGTCGTTCGTCCCCGTCACCTTGGCAGCGGCGCTGATGAGGGACGACATGAGGAGGCTCTCGATGTCCGGGGCCACCATCGGGAAGGACTCGTCGATGGAGTCGAGAGCGCGCCAGCAGGAGGAGGCTTTGGTGTCGACTGCCACGGCGGTGACTGTGGTGGTTTCCGCGGCGGGGAACGTAATCTTGACCTTGGGCGGACGCGGTTCCTGGCTTTGGCGGCCGCGTTGCCGGCCAAGGCGGTGATCTCGGGGGGTGAGACTGGAGCCGGGCTGGCGAGGGCGAGGGTGTCAAAGCCGATGAGGGCGAAGAGGAGTTGGAGACGCATTTTGAGTTGGGTTGAAGGACTTACCAAGTCAAGAACCGGATGGGTAGTTGTTGGTAAAGTGGTGATGGGCTGGAGATCTGGTGGATGGTGTGAAGGTTGATGATGAGAAGGAGGATTTGGAGGTGGGTGTGAAGCGAGTTTATATGCCTGATGGTCAGATGGTGGTGGAAGGCATCGATCCTGGCTCAAGGTTCTTCACTGACAAGGGCTGTTCTGGTTTCCACTCAGACTGACCTGCCTCAGCTGAGCGGTGAACCTGATGGACACAAACCCATGAGCTCTATGTAGGTTTTTTGTGGCGTCACAGGGTTCAAGGGCAAAAGGAGGTATTGGTACACGGAACAATGGGGGAGGAACCGAGAGTTCAGAATTCCATGGTACATGCGGCCCTTGTCTTGCATCACCTCGAGGAGGTTGACAACGCAATTAGCCCATCTTCAATGTTGCTGCCTTGTGCGTCCCCTGCCACTCGTGTCACTGTCAAGTTGCGAAGTTTCTGACATGTTATTTTGCAGCTGCTGTCCGGTTCGTTCTGCCTTCTACGGAATGGCCCACAACTGCTCAAGACAGTTTGGTCTGCTTGACCTTTTGTTCGGCAGGCTGTGATGGACTGATGGGCAGGACGAACTGAAAACAAGGGATGCTGATGGTCTGGTCGTCCATCTTCGTTCATTGGAGAGATGGGGGAACTTGGCGGTGAGTTCTGGAGGATTAAAAATGTTGCAGAACCAACAAAACAAACAGAAGGTCGTTGGAGCAGCTGCAGCGAGGCTGACAATGCTTGTCGGGCAAGCCACAAACTCAGATCTGACGAACCGGCACGTGAGGTTTTCCCGGGAGATATTAGAGAGAAAAGCTTGCCCAATAGTTAGCGGCTCTGCATATAATTATGGAATATGTATGTAGAAGGGCCCCCGGCCCTGGTAGGATACTTCAGAAATATCATTCGCTTGGGTTATTTTGGTGGTGCATGACGCTGAAGCCTAGCAGGCAGTGAATGCTTGAACTGAACTCCAACTGCTGAGAGCATTGAACCCTTGCTCAAGGCTCGCCAACCAAGCTCGGTGTCCATGAATGTTATTCCTGGAAACATTGCGCACAGTATTAGACAGTACTAGTACGGAGCGATCCGCTGACAAGCCCATTGTTGAGACCAGGATAACTGTTCTAGGCTCTGAGTGGGGGAGAGAAGGAGTCAATGGGCTTCGATCTTCTCGCTGCTTGAGTGATCCCCTTGGTTGGTTAGCATTTGGAAGACTCCAGGCTGAAGAGTCGAGGACCATGAAGTTTCTCCTAAGAAATAAATGGCGCCAATGACCCAAAGAGATCCCAAAAAAAATGGCGTCTTTGCCGTATGTATACCTTGCTCAAAGAAAAAAGAAGATTAACGTGGTTCACTTCGTCATCACCACATTTTCTTTTGTGGAACTTTGGTCAATACCTACCTAGGTATACAACCCTTCGTCGACGTTGTGCTGGAAACCCTAACCCTGTACCTTCCCCAGGATCCCCCGCGCCAAGGTCCGGGAATTGGGGCGGACACCCCACCAAAAGAGGGGCATCATGTTCATCCTGTAAATAGCCTGAATCCGACGTCATGTGCGACGGCAGAGCTCGTCCCATCTGTCCGCATGAAATGGCGTCTCTTCGGGGCTTTTGGGGGGACACTTGTCCCTCCTGCGTCCTCCCCAACTCCCTCTTTGCAATCTGAACCTCTTTCAACCCCTCACCATCCTCTCCTGCGCGTCCCATCCCACCACAAACACCACCACCACAGCCACCACAAACCCGACCAAACACAGATCCAAAAATGACCGACGCCCCCGTCACCTTCCTGCCCCTCGCGGCGCTCATCCAGGAGCTGCGCGTGGGCGGCATCAATATCGTGCAGGGGTTCGCGACGCAGGCCGACTACGAGCAGCACAACACGCAGCACTTTGGCGCGACCATCGGCCGCGTGGCCAACCGCATCGGCGGGGCGCAGCTCAGCGGCCTGAACGGCGGCCAGACCTACACCCTGGCCAAGAACAACGGGCCCAACAACCTGCACGGCGGCGAGGTCGGCTGGGGCAAGCGCGTCTGGAACGGGCCGACTCCTGTTGGTGTTCGTCAGATTCCTGGGGTTGGGGAGATTGAGGGCGGCGAGAGTGTGAAGTTTACGCTCGTGAGCGAGGATGGCGATCAGGGGTTCCCTGGGACGGTCGAGGCGAGCGTGGTGTATACTGTTGGGAAGCAGCAGCAGGATGGGAAGGAGGTACTTGTGCTGGGGATGGAGTATGAGGCGGAGCTGGTTGGTGGCGCGGACGAGACGGTCATTAACATGACGAACCACTCGTGAGTCCGCATGCTGCTTGCTGAGGAGGGTATTGGTTGGCTGACTTTCCTAGGTACTTCAACCTCGCCGGCAAGCCCACGATCGAGGGCACCGTCGTCACCCTTGCCACCAACACCTACCTCCCCGTCGACAACGGCGGCATCCCGACCGACGGCCCCAAGCCGTTCAGCAAGGTGGAGGGCAACACGCCGTTCGTCCTCGGCGCGCAGGAGCCCGACATCGACGACTGCTTCGTCTTGAACGAGGCGTCCAACACCATCCCCCTCGACACCCGCGCCGAGCCGCTGACCAAGCTCGTGGCCGCCCACCACCCCGAGTCCAAGATCCACCTCGAGGTGCTCAGCACGGAGCCCGCCTTCCAGTTCTACACCGGCAAATACATCGACGTGCCCGAGGTGAACGGCGTGCCGGCGCGCGGGCCGCGCAGCGGCTTCTGCGTTGAGCCCAGCCGCTACGTCAACGCGTGCAACGTGGACGAGTGGAAGAGCCAGATGCTGCTGAAGAAGGGCGAGAAGTACGGCTGCCGCATCGTGTACCGCGCGTGGCAGGAGTAGACTCCCGCAAATAGCGTAGCCAAGACAAAAATAATACACAACCACCATCACTCCCCATCCTCCCCCTCCCCTACTTCTCCCTCCATGGCCCTCCTCTCAGGCGCCTTCGCCTCCTGCTTCCTCCACAACCCCGCCAAAAACCCACTCGTGCTCGCCTCCTCCACGCCCTTATCCTCCCTCTTCCTTATAAACCTCGGAAACCGCAAACTCAACCCCCTATCCTCCCTCGCCAACCCAATCGCCGCCGTATACGTCGGACTAACCGTGATATCCGCAAACGCCACCTCCCACACCTCACACGCCTCAAACCAAACATCCGGCGTCCCCTCATATTCCACCCATCCCGGCTTCTGCCGGTGCGTGTTTTGCACCTCCCCCCCACCTCCCTCACCCTCCCCGCCGCTACCGTCATTGTAGAACGCCCGGTTTGCTTTGTAGAAGGCGTCGGTGAAGCCGGACATGCACTTGCAGATCGCCTCAAGCATGCCGGTCTCGTCGTTGCGGACCGCGAGCAGGATGGGAGACCACCATTTGGCTTTGCGGCCTTGGCCGTGCCAGGCGCCGATGGGGATCAGGTCGAGGGTTTCTGAGGAGGAGGTGTAGTCTTTTTTGACTTTGAGCCAGGACTCGAGACGCTTGTCGGGTTCGTAGGTTGCGAGGAGGGGTTTGCGGCGGGGTTTTGGGGGGTTGGTGGCTGGTTGCTGGGGGTTGGTGGTTTTGTTGCTGGTTGGGTGGCGGTTGGGTTTATTGTTGGCGTTTGGTGGTAGTTCGGATGGCTGGTTGGAGGGGTCTGCGTCGCCGCGGCATTCGAGGCTGGGGAGGTTGTCGAGGGTTTTGACCATGATGCCTTCGCATTTGCTGTCGAGGGCGGACTTGAAGAAGTCGAGAACGGCGTCGGAGTCTTGGGAGGTTGCGTCGAGGCTCTTGACCCAGGTGAAGTGGTGGGGGATTTCTATGAAGAGTGATCGTAGCAAGTCCCGCCTTCGCCTGAGGGGCTGGTCGAGAAGGGACTGGCCGTTGAGATACATGAGGTCGAAGGCAAACAGGCAGACGTCGATGGTGATGCTCTTAATGGCGACGTCCTTGCGGGCTCGGTTGGTGAGTGTCTGGAAGTTCTTCAGCTCGCCGGTGGCGCGGTCGACGGCGACCACTTCGCCTTCCATGATGAAAGTCTGGACGCCGTCACCCCTGATCTTGGGAACCAGAGCCACCAGGTCGGGATACTTGTCCGTCATCAGCTCGAGATGCCTGGAGAATATCGACACTTTTCCGTTGGCGTCACAATGGACTTGTGCTCGCTGCCCGTCGTACTTGTACTCGCAGGCGAACTCGCGTCCCTGGAGCTTGGTGAGCATTTCCGAAAGGTCGCGAGTGATACTCCCTAGCATGGGCCGCAAAGGGATGTGCAGCGTGAGACCACACCGGACGAGCAGCTCTTCGGCGATGCCGGTCTCGAGCAGGACCGGAATCAGGTCGTTGTAGTCAGGGTGACGAGCGTATGATGCCTTGACTAGTTCTTCTCCCTTGGCCCAAACTTCAGCCAACTCTTCCTTCTTGAGCTTGGCGAGGTCATTCGGTTCTCTCGTCGGGAAGTCAGCGCCTGGTGGCTTTGATAGCAAGAATGCTCGAGACAGGGCAATCAACATCGTTGTCTTAACGGCTCCAATTCGTAGCTGTAACAAATTAGCGCTGGTCATCAACAAAAGATGGGGAGCCTACATGTTGGCACAACGTCCGGACAATGTACCGGCTCTCCTCGCCTCCGCGGGCATCTTGCAGCAGCCGGTCAACAATTCTCTGCTTGACATCACCGCTGCCTTGCCCCTGGACCTTTGCAATCTTCACCAACGACTGAAAAACGCCTTTGATGCTCAGCGGCTTCGGCTTCCGCAGCGTAAAGCTCTGTTTCTTCTTCGCCTCAAACGCGACATCACCGGGATCCCCAAGCCTGTCGTAGAGCGACTTAAGCGCCCTGTTGTCCAGCCCGCAAGCCTGCTTCAGCGCCTTGGATATCGCAGAACCGCCAAGCCCAAGCTCCATCGAGATGTAGGGCGGAGAGATGGCATTGGTGGCGAGCCAAACGGCGGGAAGAAGACTGGATGGGTCGCCCTCGATCAGCAGCCGGATACAGTTGACGAGCGTGTCGACAATTTTGATCCGGCTTGTCGTCCCGTTGACCAAGACAAAGCACCGTGTTAGAAGGGCGTAGGATGCGTTGGCGCCTTCGGCAGTCCAGGCTTGCTGCAGCTGAGGGAGGTACTTGGCTGGATCAAAGGTCAATGGGCTCTCGTCCAAGGGAATGGTTACTGTTATCTGGTCTTCGGTAGCCGCGGCTGAGGACAGAGAGAGGGTATTGTTGGTGGCTGCGGGCTTAGGCGTTGGAGCTGAAGGTGGAGATGACGCTGGCCGAGGAGTCGACGACTCGCCGTTTAAGTCTCCTTCACTTGAACCAGGCTCGATTGGCTCCGGCCTCGGCGTATTTTGTCCCGAGGATCCTCTGACCTCAGCATCCCACTCCGCTTGGAGTTTCCGTGCAAGTTCCTCATCCGTCAAAGTCTCAGCTGTGGGTTCTGGCGTAGCAATGTCCCCTGCGGTTGATTGAGTTCTTGCCGGAGTCCCGTTCTGCCTCTGCTTCGAGAAAAAGTACTCTAGCCCGCGAGCAGGTGTCGAGCCTTGCTTTGACTCGGAATTGAGCTTCCTCTTCTTTGCCGGGCTCGCCATTGCGCCAACAATCGAATGTGATTGCTGAGACAGTCTCAAGGCCCAAGATTCATCAAATCGCTTGCTATAAGATCAAGGAAGCAAAAAACCAAATGTTTTCAGACACATATTGACTCTTCCAGATTGAAGGTGTTCCAACCAATCTGCTGCCGTTTGGTGCTGTTTTCCCAACTGCTCGCAATCGATGACGTTGGATTCTGGAAAGAGCAAACGCGGCGCGCTGACAAACTCGCGAAGCGACCGCGCAGGCACCTGACCTGGCCATACAAAACTTGGCGCCAAGCCCTCTCCACGCTAGCCTCTTCCGGTCCACCCACAAAATCGCAGCCCAGCGGGAAAACCGTGCCCCACCATCCGTCTCGGTTTTGTGTTTTGGGAAGGGTTCGAGCCAAATCCCCAAAAGCCAATTTTCCTCCTACAACCCCCCCGACGCCCTACCCCCCGAACCCCGACTAGCCCACCATGAACGGCGAGGACCCCCAGGAGCGCCCGGAGCAGATCCGCAACATCATCGGCGGTCTCGAACGCTACAACCCCCAGGCCGCTGAGGTCCTCGAGGCCTACCTCAACCAACAATGCGAGGAGAAGTTCTGCGACTGCAACGCCAACCGGGCGCTGCTTAAGCTGTGAGTCGCTTCCTCGCTTCTTCGCCGTCTTTTGTGTTTGGTCCGTTATCAGCTGCCATCCTCACCATGATGTCCATCTTAAACGTTTCCTATTACCTGACAGCGTGCCGGTCTACGCCGGCCGCATGAAGTCAACCTTTGAACTATCTGACACGAGGAACCCCTCCCTCTTCGTTTCGATAAACTGTTGCCGACCCATACTGACGCCCCCCGTCCGCCCTCAGCTACCAGCTCAACCCCGACCGGATCAAGGACGAGGTCATCACCAACATCCTCGTCAAGGCGATGACGCAGTTCCCCTCCGTCCAGTTCGACCTCTCGCTGCACCTCCTCTCGCCCTCGCACTCCAACCCCGGCCCCAACTCGGTCTCTGAGCTCACCGAGGCCATCGGCAAGCTGCGCGTGCTCAACGCGCAGCTCGAGGGCGCGCAGTACGACCGCTTCTGGGCGACGCTCGAGAGCGACGACCTCTACGCCGACCTCACTACCGATATCGCCGGGTTTGAGGAGATGATCCGCCTGCGCATCGCCCAGCTCGTCAGCCAGGCGTACCGCGAGGTGCAGCCGAGCGTGCTCGAGGGCTGGCTGGGGCTGGACAGCGAGGAGGAGGTCAAGAAGTTCGTCACCGAGACGTGCGGTTGGAAGGTGGAGGGTGGTGTGGTGCAGATCCCCAAGAACGCCGAGAACGAGGCCAAGAAGACCGAGATTCGCGAGGACGTGACCGTCGACATGTTCAGCCGCGTCATCAAGCGGTCGTGGGAGGACAACAACGCGTAGATCTCCTCGCTTGGATGATGGGGAAATGGTTATTTAATTCTTTTTCGACGAACGAACAAACGGCGGAAACGCGGGCCGCGGACCTCGAGACAGTGGTGGTTTCTTCTTGCATCTGGCGGTAAAAGCTTCGGCGTTTATGGGTTGTTATCGGCGGCATGGGCACAGCCGCGGATGGGATGCAAAGGGGTGTCTGTCTGGAATACCATGGGTTCTATGTTTAGATCATAGCCTCATTGCATGCGCAGATGCCAACACGACGACATGACTTGCACCTTCTCCCTCTACCGTGATCATCCATCTCTCCTCAACCAAACCAACCTGCCGTTAACAAATCTACCTCTTCACCAACAACTCCTCCCACTGCACCCCAACCCACTCCTCCACATACCCCCCCTCCCCGCCCTCTATTCCCCTCTCCAAACAATCCCTTTCACAAACACAAACAATGACCGTCCCCCAATCCATCCCCTCCATCCCCTCCTCCTCAACCTCCAGCTCCTGAATCGCCTGCGGCGTCAGCTGCACCTCAAACACCCTCTGCCCGCCACACCCCCCACACCTCGGCAACACCGCGCCAACCTTACCCTCACTCCCGTGCAGCACCTTGCCCACGGCGTCGTTTTTGGAGTATAACAAAGGCTGCCCGGCAAACTCGTACCGGATGCATTGCTCTGGGTTTTGCCCGACGCGGTCGGCGAATTTTTGGAAGGTCGCGTCGTGGGAGGACTCGAAGACCTCCTTATCCTCCTTGCCGGAGCCACCGCCGCTGGTGGCCTCGCCGGAGTCGATTTCGATTTGGGTTGGGCCGATGGGGATGTTGGGGAGGGTGATGGGGTCGAGGGTTTCGTAGTCGGCGTCGGCGAGCCAGCGGACCGGGTAGGAAGCAGGGAGGGTTGAGGGCCAGGGTTCGCGGGCTGGGGGAGGGGGGGTAGTGGTGGATTTGGGGTTGTTGAGGGAGAGGGTTTGGGCGAAGGTTTGAGGGAGGGTGGAGACGGAGGTGTCGATATCGGACTTGGATTCTTCAGGGGCGGGTTTGGGGGTGCTGAAGGGGTTGGAGGGGGCGGAGGAGGAGGACTTTGGCGCGAAGGGGTTGGCGGAGAGGGTTGAGGAGGATGCGAAGGGGTTGGCTCGCGGGGTGGTGCCGGATGAGGTCGGGGCCTTCACGCCAAAGAGGGCCTCGCCCAGTCCTGCAGAGGAGGCCTTGGGGGCGGGTGTTTCTTTCGGCTGAGTCTCTTTTGCCGCGGCCGGGGCGGAGATCTCTGAGACGCGGATGCCCCTGATAGCACGTATGCTTCCCTCCTTCCTCCGGCAGGACTTCCTCTTGCAGGCGAGCACGTAGAGTCGCCGCTCGTGGCCCGGGAAGCGGTCTGGGAGCTCGGCGTTGAGCTGCAGGAGGAGGACCATGATGTCCTTGCACACCTTACATCTTGCGAGGGCGGCGGAAGGGGGCTTGGTAGGATCCAGCCAGTCCTGAAGATGGGGTTAGGCAAATGCTTCAACATAGCATCGTGAAGGCAGAGATGGGTGGAGGAGGATGGGACGTACTGGGTTCCCTCCGAGTCTGCTGGTCTCCTCGCCATTGGCGTCGGGGGAGGCGTAACCGAGCAGAACGTTGGTCTCTGTGTAATCCTCTTCCTCACCACCAGAGGAATCGCTATCGTAGGGTGCCATTTTGTCTGCGTTGTTGTCTTGTTGTCTGCTTGAGCAGTGTATGGAAATTTTGGGCGCAGTCGCAACTTCAAAATTTTGGCGGGGTAGATTTGTTGCCCCGCCATTCCTCTTGGCCGCTGACCAGGGTCACACATGCATTCAACGTCACACATAAATTCAGGAAGAGCCGCAGTGTCTATCACGCTCACATCTTTGTCATGTATTTACGTCTAGTAGGTGTTCTACAGACTCAGATGAGATGCCTCTACTGCTCCGGCCCATCCATGCCGGGGCCAGGACCGCCTTGGCGGGCCATCTGCCTCGCCTTCAACATTTCGTCGCAAAGCAAGAGGTTTGCCGCGATGCCGGAGCTGGAGGCAACGCAGTTCCTCAGCACACGGAAAGAGTCATAGACACCCTCGAGCGTGGGATCCATGGGCTCGCCCGTCGCCAGGTCGAGACCCACCACGTTGCCCTCGGTATGCTCGTCCTGGAGAGCGGCGACTGCAAAGTATCAGCATAAGTTCAACAAACCCAAGGCAAGATAGGTACTCACGAGCATCCTGGATATCGAGGCCAGCGTTGGCCGCGAGAGTCTTGGGAATGACCAGCAGAGCATCCGCAAACGCCTCAACACCGTACCGGGCCTTGCCCTTGACGGTCTTGGCAAAGGCATCGCTCTTGAGGTGGGCCGCGCAAGCGACCTGGAAGGCACCAGCGCCGGGGACAACGCTCTTGTCGACAATCATGTTGTAGACGCTGCGCAGGCCGTCCCGCACAGCGTCGGTAACCTGGGTGATGGTGTGCTGGTTGGGGCCCTTGATCAGGAGGGTGACCGACTTAGGCTCCTTGACGTCCTCAATGAACGTGTACTTCTCCTCGCCGAGCTGCTGCTCGTAGACGAGGCCGGCCCAGCCGAGAATATCGGGGGTCATGTCTTCGACGCTGTTCTGCGCAATACCGCCGCAGATGAGCTGCAGGCGCTCCATGTTCCTCCTCTTGGCTCTCCTGAGCGCCAGGATACCGTTCTTGGCCAGCACGTCAAGAGACAGGGGGTCGATGCCCTTCTGGTTGACGATGACAAAGTTCTTCTTGGGGTCGTTGCCACACACCTCCTTCTTGAGCTCGATGATCTTCTTCAGCTTGGAGTCAACGAAGCGACGCTCGCTCTCAACAAGCTTGTCGCGCTGCTCGGCGCTGGAGTAGAAGAAGCTCGAGTTGATTTCAGTCTTCTCGTACTCGAGACTGACGTTGAGGGTGAGGATGTAGGCGTTCTCGACGCGCTTGGGCATATCGGGGTGCCTCGCGCCGTGGTCGAGGGCGAGACCACGGATGAGCTGTGTGTCGGAGGCAGTGCGGTGCTGCATCTTCATAATCTCGATCATGTGCAGGTCAGGCTTCGCGGGCGCCTGGTAGATGGCAAGGACGGAATCGACAATATCGGGGGTCAGGCTCTGGGCAAGGCTGGCGCCGAGCTTGGTGGCGAGGGATGTCCGGGCGACGGAAAGGAGGAGCTCGCGGTCGACTTCACGGGGGATCTTGAACTGGTCGAGGAACTGCGACAGTCAGCAGGGGCTGGGAGTCAGCATGTCGGGTAGCCAACCTTCAGCGCCTCGGTCTTGGCAATCTCGAAGCCGTCTGTGATGATGCGTGGGTGCAGACCCTCCTGGATATAGCGGTCCGCCTGCTTCAACAGCTCACCGACAAGGAGAACCACTGATGTTGTGCCATCGCCGCAGATGTCGTCCTGCGCCGTCGCCGCCCGAGCAATCATGACCGCCGTGGGGTTTTGTATTTGCATCTCGCGGAGGAGGACATTGCCGTCCTTTGTCAGTTTGATCTGGGGTCGTCGTCAGCATCGGTCGTCGTCGCAGTCGTTCCCCGCTTCGCGGTCGACCCATACCTGACCGGCTCCATCGACAAGCCTGCATCGCCAGTTAGCCAGAGAACCGTCGCAGGGAGGGCAGGGCATGCGCACATCTTGACGGTGCCCAGGGGGCCCAGGTTGGACTTGAGGACATCTTGGAGCCCCTCGCCGGCGCTGATGTTGACCTTGAGGGCCTCACCCCGCCTCTATCAACACAAGGGGTTAGCATCCCAGTCGGTGAGTCGGCAGCGTGATCTGGCGTACCCGTGACTCGGCCTTGGGGTTGAGAAGCTGTGCGGCAGACATGGCGAAAGTGACTTGGCAACAAACAAGCCGGGCAGTGGTGGACAGGGGAGATTGTGGAGGTGGGTTGAGCAAGCTGGAGCTGTCGCCAATCCTGAACTTTTTTCGCGGGTTTGCAGTCGCAGGCGCCAAGCACACGTTTGGGCGGAGGAGGGGCCAGCCAGGCAGGCAGCGAGGGGCAGGGGTTGCTGGTCCCCGCAGCAGCCAGCAGCTGGATGGTGGAAGTGGAAGATGGTGGAAGCTTGGGCCAGCTGCGTCACTGTGTAACCAAGCCCAAACATCACGCAATAGGTTCATACCTATGGAGAAAAATGTACACGGATCTCGAGATCACGGCTGCAACACGGGACCGATACGGTCGAAACACGCATCGATCAATCTGTTATTCAGGGCCCGATTGGCTTCTATTCAGACCCGAATTAATCTACGGAAAATCCGAAACACGGGCAGAATTTCAAGGAATGGTGGCAGCCTCCACTCGTCGCTGTAAGTGGAAGTCTCAGAGAGAGACATTGGAGATTCGCGGGGCGCCGTGTCAGTGCTCAATAAGTTGAATAAGGGCAATAAATTACCATCGCTCACATGCTCACCGGCGACTCCCAGGGTGCTAACGCATAAAAAGTCGCCGCGTCGACACTCCCTAGAACGAGAAAGATACCTAGTATATAACCATCCTGAGCTCCTCGTCTCAAGTGTCCAACTTCAGTGATCATCTTGGATAGCCATCACCATGAGACTCAACTCAAAACTTGTTCTTACCGCCCTTCTGGGCCTTGGCTCAGCCCAAACTGCCAACTCCGAGCGGCAGATAGCCATCATCGGTTCGTCTTAAACCCACCCGGACAGACTGACAGGGCTGTCACCCACGTGGCAACGCGGTTGCTAACCGCACACAGGAGCCGGGCCTGCCGGTGCATCAACTGCGTACCACCTCAAGAAGTTCGCCGACCTTGCAGGAGTTCATGTGAACATCACTCTGTTTGAGAAGACCGACCACATTGGAGGCAGAACCCTCACCGTCAACGCCTTTAACGACCCTGGCCAGCGTGTCGAGCTGGGTGCCACCCTCTTCGCCGACGCGAACCAGATCCTCAACGACTCGCTGGCCGAGTTTGACCTCGAGGCTCGTAAGCGTGGCCCAGATGCTGAACCCAAGATGGGGATCTGGGATGGGGACGGCTTCGTCTTCACCGAGGATGAAAGAGCCGGTAAAATCGCCAACCTCCTGAACATGGGTTTCAGGTACGGCCCCGTAATGCCAAAGCGAGCCGAGAACCTGACGGCCGCCACGGTCGGAAAGTTTCTTCAGCTGTACAAGGAGCCGTTCTTCCCGTTTACTTCGTTGACGGAGCGGGTTGCTGAGCTTGGGCTCGGTGCAGCGACATCCACAACTGGAGAAGCATTCCTGCAGGCAAACGATGTAGGCTGTCTCCTGTTCGCGAGTCGTGATCTGCCGCTGACGATCCAGATCTCTGGTCCCTTTGCTCGCGAAGTTATCCAGGCCGCGGTCCGTGCGAATTATGTCACTAACCTTGCCAACATCCACGGGCTGGACACCATGGTAAGCTGATCAAATACCTCGGGCGCCGGGCGTTGCATGGCTAACAACCCAGGTTTCCCTCGCCGCTGCCGGCGCAAAGTCGGTCCAGGGCGGCAACTGGCAAATATTCCGCGAGATGGCCCACAGGTCGGGCGCCAGCGTCGTCCTTAACACAACCGTGGTGTCGTTGGAGAAAACCCAGGGCAAGTACACCGTCAAAACAGTCTCTCGCAGCATGCCAAGCAACCCGACGGCACATCCGGTCGCGTTCGACAATGTTATCATCGCCAACCCCCTGCAATTCAGTGGGATGTCGGTCGCTGGAGCGGAGCTCAATACAGCCATCGAGCCCGTGTCATACGTGAACCTCCACGTCACGCTGTTCGCGTCAACGCAGCGCTTCCGGCGTCAGTTCTTCAACTTGCCGGCTTGCTACCCCAGGCTTCCAACGGCGCTTCGTTATTTGCATGAGTTATTCTGCCGTCCGGTTTGCGGCGAAGCTCCCGGTGTGGTTATCACCACCCTGGCTCAGAGCGACAACGCGAACTCAGGTGTTGATGGCGTCGGCAAAGCGGGCTTCTTCAGCTTGAGCGGCCAGGGGAACGTCACCAACCCGCAGACGAAGAAGCCCGAGTATCTCTACAAGATCTTCTCCCCGCAGGTGGTCACTCCTGAGTTCCTGAGGTCAGTCCTCCGTCCCTTCTAATGTTGGCAGAACAGTCAACTAATCTGCGTATACAGCCGCCTATTGGGAGGAACCGTCCCCTCGACCTTCACCGGCGGCTCCAGCCCAATCTCATGGTACTACCCCCACACCTTCAAAGCGTTCCCTAAGGCCGTTCCACGGACCAGCTTCCAGGAGCACGTCGTCGGCGACGGGGTGTACTACACGTCGGCCATGGAGCCCTTCATTTCGACGATGGAGACGAGCGCGTTGATGGGGAAGAACGTGGCGCAGCTGATTGTCGACAACATGAGGGGGATTTCCAGCGGCGGGCCAGTCCGGGCAAGGGGTGAGATGAAGGTCGTCGGGCAGAATGTCCTGGGTCGTTAGTGGGACAGGGCAAGGAGGCGCGTTTTCTTTGGACGGGATGAGTTGTGAGGGGTTTTGATGTTTTAGTGGGGGTCTCATAGCAGGCAGTGAGCGGGTCTTTCTTTCGTTCTGAACAGTTGTTCTCTCGTCGATTCTCATAATTTTCCGCAAACAAAGAAGTGCCAAGAGCTGAAGTCTGACACTGTGACCTCTGTGTCCGCAATAAGACTTGGCACCTTGGCGCGGCCTTGGCGGGCATTGTTTGGATGATGAGGACCTCTGCATGTGAAGCTCGTTAGACCTGGCGATTTTGGAGCCCTGCCGGGTACCCAGTTCACGGATTTGGCGTCGAATGTCATTTCTACGCCGAACGAGGATCTGGTACTGAAAGCTCTGTCTAGAATCAACGCCAAAACGTTGCGTACGACAATTTCTACGTGCCCCGAATAATTGTTGAGACGATACTGGCAAGGCACGCGCAACCATAGATTCCGGTTGGGGTAGGAGAGCAAAAAGAAAAGTGGGTGACTCGGCGAGCATGGTCCCCGACGGCCGAAGTGGGAGTGTTTACGCAGCTGTTTTGACAACGCCGACTTCCTGAGGGACGTATTCCGGAGCACTTTGAGCAGGCTGATGAAGTAGGTTGTCAGAACTGACTGCAGTCGATGTGATAACGTTAATTGACATTGTGGATTCTTCAAACTGCTTTCTCGACCAACGAATTTACAATTTCAACAGCCCTCCTGAACTTGGACTGCTGGTCAGGATCCACCGGCACCGCACTTGCACCAACTCCATTTGGTGTGTAGTTGCGCCACTCAAGCTCCGCACTGCCCCAGATAATTCCTATGTCCAGCCCATATATATCCACTGGGTTTTGTGCCTGTAGTGCCGGCAACTCCTTCAGGATATCGTACAGCTCAGTGACAAGATTCTCGTTCTCAATCTGCGAAGTGTCGAGAGACTTCGGGGGTGCGGGCAGAAGATCCAGGTTTCCTTCACCAGGGTGAGTGCAAAGACAACAAGCCGGAGATCGGTGGTGGAGGATTTGTCCAGACTATAAATTGCGCTTGGCGCAGGCGGCGCAAAGCCTCCCTGGATGCCTAATGTATGAAAGCATAATGTCAGATATTGACTGTAGCCTAGGCGCAATCTATTCAAAGGATACTCTACCCTTCTGCAACTGAATGTAGTATTTGGAAGGCGCCATCAGTCTCTGGGAGCAGGGAACAAGAGGGTGGTGGTGTACGCTGGTCGGGACGTAACATACAGAGGTGTGCCATTTGTCTTCAGAGTAATTGAGGAGATGTCAAGATCTTATAGCAGAGTGACTATCATATCGTCATATCATGACTACCCAGTTGCGGGGTCAAAGATGTAAAAGCAGCTACAAAGTGCTAGCGAAATTTCCCTTTGGAAGGCGCGTCATTTGGATTGAAGATAGTTAAGCGAAACGATGACGACAAAAAGACTAGTGAATTCCGACGTCCATAAGCTGATGTGCGGCACCTGTAGCAGCAACGTACGCCGTCTGCCAAAATATCCCCAGAAACTGCTTATGCGGGTAATCTTCAGCCCAGAATACGCGGAAGAGCTTGACATCAGCCAATTCCTTCTCAAGTATGGGTAAACAGGATGCAAAGAGCTCCTTACCTGTCAGAGGTGTAGGCAGTGTTCACCTCGGCCAATATCCGAAAGGTCACCCATGCAGCTACATCGACGGGGCGGTTGCCACCCTGCGCACCACTTACATACATCTCAGCAGCTCGACTCTGGCCAGAGGTTTTGACCGGAGGTGTGGCCCCAGCACCGGCCTCCCTCCTCCCCAACAATTTTCGTTGCCGAACGGAATCCTCCTTTTTCATCAGACTTCCCCTCTACCCTCCTCCGCATCATTCTAACAAACCATATCTCTACCGCCGCAATCCTCACGGAGACACCATGTCTGACCACTTGAGAGCAATTGTTCAGGGCTGTTAACGCATAGCACAAGCATACCAACCGCAAGAATGTCACCGAGAAGGTAATCGGCGATATCAAGGACTCGGTGTTCTTCCAATACAACCAACTTGGAGGACGTCCTGCAGTCCGCCCCATTGCCCTGACTTATCTGGGGTCCTGTGCCATTGGCCCATTGCAAGCACCTCTAACACAACCCAGAAGCCCAATCTGTCTCCTCCCCAAAGCGCATTGCAATAGGTACCTTCGGTAAGTAAACCACTTTCGCTGACGTGTACGATGCCCAGGAAAAAGAGGATACTGGACCATGCCGTGACGGCCCTGGTAAGTGTGAAGCGAAGCCTTCAGCCTAAGGGAGGCACCCCCCTTTGTACCGCGCGCGACCCCCGCCCCCCATCACAACCAGTATCACGGCCATTACGGCCACAGCAGCTACAACGGCCACAACGGCCACAATGGCTGACTCCAGGCACGACAGTTTTTCCATAATCCCCTAACCCTAACCCACTAACCCTAATCCTAACTGCTAACACCTAACCCTAACCTTCCTGGGGGGCTTACGCCGCTCCCCAGACCCCCGGCGGTTTGAACTTGCCTGGCTCATTAAACTGGTGGATTGTTAAAACCGTGGTTTGAAACCGTGGACTGTGGATTTGAAGCCGTGAATCTGAAGCTGTGGATTTGTAGTGGTGGCCTGAGACGGACGCTTCTAAATGCAACGACATTATTTTTTACCTGTTCATCAGCATCTGCAGCATCATAGGATTCGCACAGTGGTCAAATAAACCAAATCAGGCAGGAGACGGAGTGGCAAAAGTGTGGCATCCAATCGCTACTCAGATAAGTCTGGAGTTCTGTCCCAGTAAATGAAAGCGAAGGCTCCTGCCTCACTTCTTCCATGTACGCAGTACACAGTACATTCCAGACGTTTCACCATCGAAGCGAAGTGGAATGTGTGGGACCTGCCTGGATGTGGCGTTGAAACCCCCACATCGCCAAGCCGCTGTGGCGATTGGCCATGGGCACCGCCACAGCAGGCTTCCCTCCATCGCCCACACAATTTTGTTGGTGGTTCTGGTTGCCATGACGCAGCTTCCTCTGTTGGTTGCACCACACAAACCCAAGCTCCTGCCTGCACGCCGTGTTGCCGGACGGGCGCGCAGAAAGACGCCTTATCTCGGGACTGACGTTCTGACTTTATCCTTTTCTCTTTCCAGAGTTTTTTCCAGCCTTTTTCCGCATTCTCTGCTCTGCGCCTTCCCGACAGCCAACGCCAGCACCTAGCAACCAGGTTTTCAAAACAATCAGCACCATGTTTGTGCTCAGGAATGGTCAGTTGCCCCGCACTTTCCTTGATGATGCGCCCCTCCACGCGCGATGATCCTCAGGCTGCAGCCGTGGAGTTACACGGCTCCTTGAGGCGATTCCTTCTTCTTTCATGTGTTGTTCCTTTCGTTTTGTTCGTTCAGCCGGACTGACGCTTTGTTTACAGTCGGTAAGCTCCTTTTTGGCTCCAGCAACCAGGAGTCTATGATCGAGCTGCCTCAGGGCCAGCTCTACCTCGTTCGACCGCTTTCACCCAAAGGCTACTCCGAGCTTATATTCAAGGACGCCTCCGCCCGAATTCGACGAACCGCCCAGGATTTCCGGTACCGGCTTGTCGTCCAGCGCGTTTACGAAGAGGGAGAGGCCGAACTACTTGCAGAAGAGGAGGGAGAAGACGCCGAAGCCGACGCCGACATCCTTGCCGGAGAGTGCGACGAGAAGACTTTCCTCCTCGACGAGGCCCTCCATTTCCGTGTTGAAAACCGGGAAGGAACCGAGAAGGTTCTGGCTTGGCGCGACCTGAGCGGTGACGCCGGCGACGTCTACGAGTTTGTCTGCGACGGCACCATCTCGCCTTCGCAAGTTCAGCAATTCGAGCGCGTCGCGCGCCAGTGCCAGTACGAGCGCAAGTACCGGAAACCGCATACAACCGCCACCGAGGCCGACTTTGAGCAGTTCGAGTTTGACGAGCAACCCATCCCACAAGCCAGCCCCCTCCACAGCCCCACGCTCGCCCGGTCGATCGAATCATCCGACTCCATGATGCTCGGCAAACCATCTGCCAACACCGCCGCCAGGCGGGAGAAGGCGGTTGCGCCCACCACCCCGACCAAGAAGGGCAAAGAGAGGGACATGAAGCCCCCGACCGTGGCTGCTCACCCGGAAGCGCGCGAGATCCTGGCCGCCGAGGTTGCGGAACTGCACTTCTTCGACTTCCCTTCGGGCGCATTCGTTATGCAAGACGCGTCTGTGACGGCAATAGTGACCGAGATTGGCAACTGGCAGTACTGGCTTCAGGTTAAGAGCGCTGACCGGGATTGGCTGGGCATTCCGATCGTCGCCGACATCAACCCCGTCTTCAACTTCGAGTTTCTCTCCTTCATCTTCAACCAGTTCTCCGAAGATGGCTCCGCCTACTCGTGGCTCCTTCGGTTCAAGGACCAGGCCACTCTCGAGCGGTTTCAAGAGGGTCTTCTGCAGGCTCTTTGGGAGCAGCTGAACGAGATGAAGTGGTCCAAGATCAAGGACAAGGAGCGCGACTACGTCGCCGACGCGTTCAACGACCTCACAATGGAGGAGGGCGAGCAGCATGAAGAAGAAGAGGAGGAGGAGCACTACGAAGAGGAGGAAGAGGATGACCGCGCACCGAGCGAGCACTACGACAGTGACGAGGAGGAGGATGACGTCGAGTACAAGCCAAAGGACAGCGATGTCAACAAGCAGCTGGCCGTCGGCTACAAGCACGACCGGTCTTTCGTCGTGCGCGGCTCCAAGATTGGTGTCTTCAAGCACACGCCCAACAACCACCTCGAGTTCAGCACAAATATCTCCAAGGTCGAGACCCCCAAGGGCGAGCTGTTCTCTCCCAAGAAAGTCATGCTCCACAACGAGGATCGCAACCTCATTCTTCAGAAGGACTCGGATCCGAACAAGCTCTATCGAATGGATCTCGAGTACGGCAAGGTCGTTGACGAGTGGCAAATCCACGAAGACATTCCCGTCGTGACCTTCGCGCCCGAGAACAAGTTTGCTCAGATGACTCACGAGCCGACCTTCCTCGGCATCAGCAAGAACGCCCTCTACCGCGTGGATCCTCGTCTGTCCGGCAGTAAGCTCGTCGACGCTCAGCTCAAGCAGTACGCCAGCAAGAATGACTTCTCTGCCATATCTACAACCGAAAAGGGCTACATCGCCGTGGCCTCCAACAAGGGCGACGTCCGTCTCTTCGACCGCCTCGGCGTCAACGCCAAGACGCACATCCCCGCCCTCGGCGAGCCCATCCTCGGCCTCGACGTCTCTGCCGACGGTCGCTGGGTCCTCGCGACCTGCCGCACCTACCTGCTCCTCATCGATGCCCTTCAGAAGTCGGGCAAGAACGAGGGCAAGTTGGGCTTCGAGAAGTCATTTGCCGCCGACGCCAAGCCGCAGCCCCGCCGCCTGGCGCTCACTCCCGAGCACGTCGCGCAGTTCGCCTACGAGACCAGCAAGGGCGTCAACTTCACGCCCGCCAAGTTCAACACGGGCGAGGGCGCCTCCGAGACCAGCATCATCACTGCCACTGGCCCGTACATCATCGAGTGGAGCCTTAAGAAGGTTCTCGCCGGCCGCAAGGCCCCGTACTTGATCAAGCGGTATACGGACGATGTCAAGGCTGACGACTTCAAGTTTGGCACGGACAAGAATGTCATTGTCGCGCTCCCGCATGAGGTCAACATGGTTAACCATGCGCGGTTGAAGAAGCCCACGCGGGAGAGCATTGCGGGTGATTTTGGCCTTGGGGGGAGGCGGACATCCGGGAGAGTGGGCACCCCTGCTGGAGGGAGGTTCAAGCTGGGGAAGGAGTCCATCGTTGAGGAGGCGTTTTAGGTGGTGAGGGCGGTGCGGTCAATCGTGGGATTTCTCAGGGGTGAGCCCCTTTTTGCAGACAGGAGTTCTTGGTACCGTCCCCCGATTGGGGGATGGGTGGTTAACTGGTCGATACCTTGTTGAAGTTTGGTTTCCTATTGCGACTTTTTCCACTCAGCTTCTCACGACACGTTGTCACTGATGTCATGGGTCTCATTCTTCAAGCAGTTTAGCTTTTTGGAATTCACAACGTCAATTGACTACATCATCGGAACATTATTAGGCACAAGACAGATCCTCCCAAACCCTAACACAATTCAATCTGGTATCGTCCCGTATTCCCAGTCCCCCACCATTTCCCTTCAACCCTGCCCCATATCCCACCCCCGGTTGTCCCTCCCATCTCAACTCCCTTTCTTTTTTTTAGGGGTCTGGCTGGACTGGAAACTCAACTGGCGAGTCCACTGCGGTGCAGTGACTAGGAAGCTTCATATCCAAGACTTCGCCCTACGAGGATTGCAGCCAAGACTTAGAGCCCGAGCCTACCCAAGGCCCGGGAGGTCTGCACCAAGTGCATTCGCAGTGCGGTGGCCTATGGAGCTTCTAGCTTCCATACTCCTACAACACCCGGGGGAAGGCCGAGAGGCCCTGCGAAGGCCCTGTCGAAGGCCCAGAACAGAAGCCTTCGTATAGTGGCTGGGGCTTATAAAGCCACCCCCATTCTGTGCTTGGAGACAGAGACTTGGGTGCCACCGCTAGACCTCTACCTCAACAAAAGGCTCGCAGACTTCGAATACAGGCTCTAACAGCCCGTCCTTCAGGCCGGCACTGGACCTGACTCCCCAAAACTCACCGCCAACTACCTAATTCAGAAGGCTTGCAACAAGATTCACAGAAGGTTTCGCGCCCTACGGAAGGATGGCCGACCTAAGCCTACAATTATAGAGGCTTCCTCGAAGGTTATTAGTGTAAAGGTCCCAACTGTAACGGGCTGAGCCCGTTGACGGCCTCGGAGACTCTCAGCCATGCAGACCCTCAACGCCATGACCTATCAGCGCCATGATCCAGCGCCTTGGTCCATCAGCGCTATGATCCGTCAGTGCCCATACGACTCCACCACCATTACGCATCCCCTGATGCAGATGACATACCATGGCCCAGAACGCTCGATTGGCAAGGGAGGTTTCACGCTGGCTAATGAACTCAGGCCGGCTTTTGGAGTACAGTTTGGCCCGAAGGCTAGCCTATAGCCTCTTTTCTTTTGTAGTACGTGGGATCTGACAGTGGCCTTAAACCGTGGCGGGGGTTTTCATTCAGCCTTTACAGATACGGTTTCCTCTGTAACTAGCAGTAGAAGGACCGGCATGCTCTAGGGCAAACCGGTGTAGGAACAACAACAACAACCCCCTTTCTTTCTTAAACCCCCTCAAGCAGTAGGCCCCTTACTCTCCGCCGCCTTCCAAGTCCCAGCCTTACTATCCACCCTCGGGTCCATCTTGTTCATTATATCCGACTTGTGCGGACCCGCCGTACCCGGCGCGCTCACACCCGGCACCCCGGCCCCGGCACTGGTCGTCGAGCTGGTCGTGCCCAGGCCACCAGACTTGCGGCTGGAATCAAGATCGGAATCAACCCGGGGATCCAAAGCATTGGCCATGCGAGAAGAGTGCGGGCCGTAGGTCCCTTCGGGGATCTTTTGCGTGCCGCCGGTGCCCGTGGTACCAGTGGAAGACATGCCGGACATGCCGGTCTGCATACCCGCAGAGGAGGGCGCCATCCCGCCACCTGTCATGCCCCCGGCCGTACCACCCCCCATTTCACCCACTCCACCGCCCATCCCCCCCATCCCACTACCACCCATGCCCCCAGTCCTCCCCGAATCCAAATCCGAATCAACCCTCGGATCCATCGCGTTCGCCGCCCGCGAAGAATGCGGTCCGTAAGTCCCCTCGGGGACATTACCACCGGCAGTGCGGGTGCCCATGGCGCCGCCAGCAGCACCAGCCATGCCACCACCAGTGGTCTTGGAAGTCAAGGGCTCCTTGTCACGCGAGCTGTCAACGCGCGGGTCGATCTTGTTGAGGAGGTCGTGCTTGTGCGGGCCGGAGGTGTGCTTTGCCGGGCCGGAGGCGGGGGTTTCGCCGTAGGTGAGGTTTTCACCAGTACCACCGGTGGTGCCGGTGTGGCGGACGCCGCGTTCGTTGTGGGACATTTTGTGTGTTGTTGTTGGAAATTCAATGTGTACTTGGCTTGGTTTGGAATGTTGGTTGCCGTTGATGGGGTGAAGAGAGAGGGGATGGGGAAGAAGAAGGGTGGTGGTGAAGGTGATATAGGGGGATTGCTGTGGGGTGGGAAAGGGGGAATGGGGATTTGCTTGTTTGGAATGATATCACAGGTCGGTCATTGCTTGGGTGAGAGCCGGGATGATAGCACTTTGATACAAAACAGCTTGCAAGAAAGCTGGCGTCGTCTGAAGTGAAGATGGTTTACGCCTCCTCGTTGGTTGATCAGGTGGGAGCTGACTTACACGGACCTCATGACGCAACCTGGGTGAGACACTCTCGGGGGGTCACCACAGGCATCGAAGCAATTGAGTTCAATGAATTTCAGATATTGGATTTGGTTATGAAGGAGTGTGGTATTGAAAGATTGTCAAGGGGATGGTCAAGACCGGGCGAAGCCAATCCTGGCTTGTTTAGACAACATTGACCGAGACACCAACACACTCGCCTGAGGTAGGTGAGCATTCCAATTGCCAAACAGTTCCAGTTTGTACCTATTCATAGCACACACAATAAGAGCATACAAACCAACTCAGTCATAACCCAAAACAAACCATAAGAGCCCAACCCTCAATCTTCTACCCAGACTCGAAGCTCAGACCGAAACGCCAACCCGCCAACGCAGCCCCTTCTCCTTCACATCCATCCCTGATAAAAACACCTTCACCGCCTAGCCTCATTCCTCGGCCCATTAACCAACCGATTAACCACCAACCCCCCCAACGCGGACCCCATCGTCCCCAACTTCCCCCCACTGTTACTCGTCTGTTTCCTCTTCTCCGTCGCCGCCCCCAACACAGCAGCACTCACGGCAGCAGTCGCCACCCTCTGCCCCTTCGGCCCGCTCCACGACCCGGGCTCCTTGCGCAGACGGAACGCTTCAGCAGCTGCCGCTTCAACCGCCGCTTCCACGCCCCTCTCAATCCGGCTCCGGCTGCGCGAGGATACCGGCCGGGTGCTGGTGCTGGTGGTGGTGCTGTCCCTGCGAGAGCGCCGCGAGCGGCGGGAGGAGGAGGGGCCTGGGGAGATGCTGTGGTAGCGCCGGCGGGAGGTGGAGACGGAGTGGCGGGAGGGGGGGTAGTAGCGGTTGTGGTAGTCGTAGACGGGGTCGTAGGAGGGGGAGCGGGAGCGGTGGCGGTGGGAAGAGGTGGAGCGGACTTTGCTGCGGCTTCTCTGCTTGTCGAGGCCGAGACTTTCCATGGCTTCGCCTAGCTTGTCGAGGGCTTGACGGCCGAGGGAGCGGTGGCGCGGGCGGTGCTCGTAGCCGTAGTCGTCGTAGTAGTAGCGGTCGTCGTAG
This sequence comes from Chloridium humicola, assembly GCA_027569505.1. Classification (NCBI taxonomy): domain Eukaryota; kingdom Fungi; phylum Ascomycota; class Sordariomycetes; order Chaetosphaeriales; family Chaetosphaeriaceae; genus Chloridium; species Chloridium humicola. Next base: position 19,508 of record JAPDFF010000107.1, on the reverse strand, counting down.
CGGTCGTCGGAGCGGGTGTGGCGGCGACCACGGCGGTCGGACATGGTTGATGGTTGGTGGGTGGTGTTGGTGTTTGTTCAGGGACGATATTTCTCGGGATGATCTTCAATCGAAGTCAAGGGTGTTGCCAGATGTGCAGTCTTTGGAAGTGAAAGTGGGCTGAGACTTCAGGGACTTGTCTTGCACATGCTCAGGGGTTCAGTCTTCAAGACATACATACATAGACAACCCAGGCTCGGGATGACCCTGTGGCGTACTTAGGCTTGGAGGGTTGCGTCACTGGCAGCCTTCGGAAGTTGATGCCGTCCTGCCGACGCCAGTCTTTTAGATCCTATCTTGGCTGCGCCTCCTGGTTTCTAAGGATCAGCTCCAAAGGAAGAGGCTAGGCGTCCATTATTGGAGGAGGTAGAGTCCAGCGTGGCTGATGGGCCCAGCCGACAGGTCCTACATAATCACGGGGACCCTGCCGTTTGAGTCTAGCCGGATTCCTGGTTCCTTTAATTTTGAGGGTTTATTACAAGATGCTTGAGCCAACAAGATCCCAAGACGTTGTTTCGCGGAGGAGGTGCTGAAGGTTTGAGTCTTTGACTCGCCCCTCCACAGTCCAGACAACAGGCGACTTGTCCGTCTGGATCAGCAAGACATAACTTACATTTACTCAGTGTAGTTTGGTGTACCAATTATTCTCTAATTACATTTGGAGGCCAAGGTGATGGAAAAGGATCCAGGCCGCAGGAATTTGTTTCGTGGTGAAGGTGAGGAAAAGGGGGTCACAGGATGACGTCATACCCCCAAGCCTCATAACACCAACCTCCTGGGAGAGGCCATTCCCCACAAATCTTTCCTCTTCCACCAGCTCACCGAACCAGACCATAAAAATCACATCGCGGCTCCAAAATCCTGCCTGGCACGAGGCACCGGTTTCTGAGACCGAGGCGGGACTTAAACCCCCACTTGGTCAAGAAGCAAGAAACCCCCTCATTGGCGTCATGATCTGCCACCTGCATGTCGAGACACCCAACGGGGGCGTCCAGGCAAGTTTCCGGCCATGGGCATTCCGAAGAGTGTGGTAGCAAACGGTGTCGTCTTAATCAAGGAAACATGCCATTCCATTCGTGACTGCCGCAATGACGTGCCGCGTGCAGCCTGTCAGGGCGAAGCGATCGATTGACGGGGACGGGATGGGTTATATTTGACCTAGTTCCTGTCTCACCATCCCATCACTCCTCGCCATCGTCAATCCCATGATCTCAGTCCGTCTTCAGTGCTAGAAGCTCTTTGGCCAACGCCCACACCACTGGGTCCCGGATCGACAGGCTTACTCTCGCCATCGCCACCACCTCGATCGGTTCGGCAGACCCTTCCGAGCCCACAGCCCCCAGCAACACCTCGAGCTCGCCTATCTCAAACAAACCTTGTCCAAGCCACGAGATCACCCGCCATCCACGAGGCAACCAACCATCCACCATGGCACCTACGATCCTCCCACCAACCCGCACCCTCCCCTCCCTCCTCTCCCGCATCCTCGCCCGCCAACAACAACCCACCGCAACGGTAATCATCGAATCCACCACCACCGAAACCCACTCCCACTCCTCCTCCCTCGACGGCGGCGCCATCGCCGGCATCGTCATCGGCTGCGTCGTCGGCATTCTCCTGCTCTGGTGGATCATCCGGGCTTGCACGCAACCCCGCAAGCCCGACACCAGCCGCCAGGGGTGGTACGACGACACGGCGGCGCCACCTTCCCGGCGGCCCAGCAGGTCGCGGTCTGTGTCGACGCACGGCAGGCACCATCATCATCACCATCATCACAGTCATTCGAGGAGCGGGAGTAGGCATTATGATGGCAGGCGCAGGTCGTCGAGCAGGCCGGTGGTGATGGAGGAGACGTATACGACGGTGCCGAGACGGCCGTCGGCGACGTATGTGTATGCACCGGCCGCGGTGGACACGAGGAGGAGTAGGAGTCGGAGTCAGGGGGGGAGGAGGAGTAGGAGTCGCAGTCAGGGGGGGTATTATGTCAGCTGAGGGGAGAGGGAGATGATTGGACTTGGAGGGATGAGGGAGAGGGACGAAGGAGAAGGGGAGGGGTAATGTGTGATGACCTTACGAGGCATGATCAAGGAGTGTGATGAATGAGATGTGATGAGCGTATTATGATGAGTTGAGAGGTCACGGTAATCTTGATACGACGTGATGATTGATAGGCGTCATGGTTGGGATTCCTGCTCTTGGCTCGCTTCGGTGTTGGAGTAATTATGGCGCTGGGCTGGCGGTTTGGATATTAGAGAGACATACCAATAACGTTACTTGAGCTTCAAGCATTCCCCTTTTCTGACACCATCCTGACTCTCCGAGGTGGCTTTCATCACCTCATTTTCTCAAATCAATGTGAGAACTTTTCTGTCACATACGTCGTCGAATGAAACGTCATCTGGACCTTTTCCCCGTGACTACTTCGAGTCTTTGACCACCGTCTTCCTCACTTGGCTTGCTTGCTGCTCTAAGGTTTCGAACTCCTTGCATGAGAGCCTTGTGGTGAACCTCATATGCCACCCATTGGGATCGAGGCAGATGGCATCGCATATGCATGCAGGTACTAACAGACGCGCGGATACGGGTTGAGCGAATGAAACAATGTCAGATGGAAAAAGGGGTTGAAGTTAAGCGCAGTGGCTGGCGAAGGAAGGGTGCTTTCAACAAAAGGCACACAGACGCAGCTCCTGCATAATCGAGGCTCGGATGGCGGTTATTGGAGCGTCGAGGCGAATCCAGAACAAGTAGAACAATGCAGCCGAGTTCTCGGGACACCTCTTGCTTCTTGCTGCCTGTCTTTGGTGAGGTGTGTGTGACCGCGTGGCGTCCCTCCAGGTCAGAAGCGCGCGACAAGAGCACGAGGGTGAAAGGCCCAACCAGCTGGGCCGTATGTACTTCGTATCACCAACGGCTTTGCCACCAGATGCCGCTGTTCGTGAACAAATGACTTTGCTGACTGTCCAAGAGAACGCCGACGATTCGGCCATCCGAAACTTTGAGTTTGGTCGACTCAACTGGCCGCCGAAAGGGGAACAACTTAGCTGAGGTGACAGCCGGAAGGAAGGATTGCTGAGGACTTCCAAGGTTCTGTTTGATCCATTCTCATTCGCCCAACCTTTCGTGATGCGCCTCCCCGGGGGGTTTGATCTGATGGGGATTTCTCAGCAGCACAGGAAACCCCAAACAGGAAACCACACCCAGGTTCCTGGCTTGTTGGCGGCAGTCTCGCTCCATCTCATCCATGATCCGATCATTGATTCATCTTTGCACAATCTCACAACCTAAATGAGAGACCTCCCATCACAGTGATCATATTTGTGTTCTGAAATTGGCACCGCCATCACATCATCACATCACCAGACCAGTTCAACACAATTTCCCTCAGTCGGGCATCTCGGCAACTTTCGCTGGCCCAAAACTGCAGATTCTTCCCCTCAACTCCGCCAATGTCTTGGGAAAACACCAAACCGGAAACCTCGTCGCCCTCGCCAGTTTCTGAGCCGAGCTATCGATGACTTCCCGACCCCTGATTCGTCAATGGCCGTCCAAGACTCGTGGGCAGCGTCTTGATCCCAGCGAAATGTCCCGACCTCGCAGCTGCTCCCATCACATCAGCTCTTAAGCGCCCACCTGCACGTTCTCGCTTCTGTCGCACTGCATACGCCAAGCCAATCTGGGTCGAATCCGGTGGTGGCAAGCCCAGGTCGCTGGGGCGAGCACCCCAATCAGGCCAGTCTTCGCTTGCCAAGGGCCGCATGGCAGCCACGAGCGCCAATGGCTTTTTTTCCGTTGGGCAATGACGCTGTGGACGGCTATTTTTACCGCTGGACTGTGCGGGGGGCATGCAGTTCACGATCCTTCGCCCGAGTGACGGCGACGACATGGCGCCGCACCGCTATCACAGCAGATTCGAGCCAACGCTTGACCAGAGCGTGGCCTGGGGTCTTCTCACCGCTGCCGGGATGCCCGCTCAACGCTCAACGAGGAACTCCGACCTGACCCCAGCCCTCTCGGTATAAGGCCTGCTTCCACCCGCCACACGGCCAGGATCCTTGTCGATCCCCGATATCAACATGACCACCCCTCAACTTCACCGCTGGCTTCGGTGACCACAGGCATCCGCCTTCTTGCCTTCACGGCTTCATACTTGGACCTTGCTCAGTCAGACACTGTGCTCAAGATGTGCACCTACGACTACACACCGTACACCGGCTGCGAGGCCGGCGAGCAGCACTACTACATCCAATGGGTCAAGTGCACCAAGGCCACCGAGAACAGGAGGTACTGCTCGTTGCAGAAGTCTACCGAGGTTGAGCAGCTCCGGAAGCTGTCGACCAACGTCCTCTCATGCCCGCTCCACGGCCCCGTTGCCGTTCAGCAGTACATCCTCGACGCCGCCAACCCGCCCACACAAGAAGACGGCCAGGAGCGGAGCCGCGCGCGAAGCACCACCCGCCGGGGCGACCTGACTTCCAGGAGTAGGACGCCGGCGAGGACCAGCTCCGACCGAGATTTCGAGCGCCCGGTGCGCAGGGAATCTCACCGGAGGAAGTTACCACGCGCAGCGCCTGAGTCTTCAGACTCGGAGTCCCCAAAACCACCCGCCGACGATGGACCGCGCTCTGCCATGATGCGGAGGCGGCAGATGGCCCGGAAGAACCCCCATCGGCGATCCCTCTCCGCTGACATGGTCCTCTTGCCCCCTCCGACGTTGACTATGCAGCATGGCCGCAGCAACGCCTCCCTTCCCCTGAGGGCAGACAGCGAGGACTCCTCCCTCACAACGACAGAACCCCAGACAGCACGCTTGAAGTCGAGTCTGGAAATTCCACGCATCCCTGGCGTCATCGGGCTGCCGTCCAGCCCAGATATGCACCGCCGAGCTAGCGTTCACCGCAGCAGAAGCGAGGGCCTGTTGAGGCAGACCATCGCAAGCCAGTTGGAGTCCAGCCAGCCCCCTAGCTCCAACAACATCTCTCCCGACAACTCCCCGGATCGGGATCCAGAACTCCCATTCAGTTCTCCAGGCCGTCGCGGTCGGAGGACAGCAACACGCTCGGTGCGGGACCGGAGCGTGGACACCGTCATGCGCCGGATCGACGAGTACGTCGTTTCTGAGGAGACCCCAATCGTAGTACCACCAGAACGACGCGGCTCTGTCACCAACACTCCAGAACCCCCTCACAACTTCAGCCACCCAAGGCGGGAACTCAAACCCCGCCTCAACAATCTTCAAATCCCCAAACCATCCGACAACTTCCAGCGCGACGCCTACTCCGCTCCCACCGCCACCCTCCCCGACTCAGAAATCACCTCAGACCTCCCCCTCCGCAATCGCACCAAATCCCTCCGCCATCACAACCCCGACATCATCTCCTCCGCCCCGCCCCTCAGCCCACCACCATCTATCCTTTCCCACCGCGCCGCCGACGATGCCGCCTCCATCCGCAGCGGCCGCTCCCGGCGCTTCGAGGACCAAGTCGTCGAAGGCCGCAAGTGGGCCGCAGCCCGGGACCACATGCCGCTCTCTACCGTGACCGCCTCCCCACGAGGCCCCACGACTGATGTCCTGGCGTACATGTCTGAGCCAAACCTCGCGCTGGGCATCACCAACAACACCAACAACAGCGCCCCGCCGCCGGTTCTCGCCGCCCGCGAGTCGGTCGACAGCGGCTACCGCAGCGGCCACCAGACCCAGCGCAGCTGGGAAACAGTCGCGTCCGAGGAGGGGAGCATCGGGAGGATGAAGGGGAGGAATCTCCTGCAGAAGATGCCCCCTCCCTCCCAGCCTCAATCCCAGCTACAACAACAACTGCCCGCACAAATAGAGCGGCAGCAATCGCCATCTCCACAGGGCATGGAAAGGAAACATGTCCCGCCGCCGCTGGACTTGAGGGGCTTGCCGCCTTGTGCGCTGCCTATTTCGCTGTTTTCGCCGACGAGCATTCAGCCGGATTTGGCGAGTGTGAGTTCGGGAGGGAAGGGGGATAGTAAGGGGGGGTTGTTGGCGAGGTTGGGGTTTAGGAGGAAGGGGGGTGCGGGCGGGAGTGGGAAGTTGTGGGGTGGCGGGAGGGAGGTTGGTGCTGTTGGGGGTTAGCTGGTAGGGAGGGAAGTGGTGATGATGATGTGATGATTATGATACCCTCTTTGTATATGCTGTAGGACAGTATAGTCCTTAATGGATGAGTCTCATCTTGAGCTTGATGCTGTTCTGTTTGGCTTGTGAGAGTGATACTGCGGTTGCGCCAGACCGCCACTGCTAAGATAACATGCTGTGGCGGTTGCTAGAAGTGAAGGGGGGAAAAGTTCCATTGGGGGATCCTTGGGGCTGAGGACGGCAAGCTTCCCAGTCCCGCTCAGCTCTGGGGACCGTGAAGTTTGTCGTCGTGCCTTCTCACTTCACCACCGCTTTCCCTTTCCTTCACGCTCCATTTTCTCAGAGCTCAAGAGCTTCAGACCCTCGCGCTTTCCCTCTGTATTCTTTGGCGTCCCCCCTCAACCCCGAACTTCATCGAGAAAGGGAGGGTACTCGAAGAGGAGCAGAAGGGCGGGGGAGATGCCGGCGTGCCGCGGGCCCGCAGCGGTCGTGAGACTTGAGTGGGGTGAAGATTGATTTCTGGGTGGAATTTGCGGGGTGAAAGAGGAGGGGTGAAAGTTTCGTGTTAGGTTCCACAATTGGGCCTAAAATGAGTAATTCACCATTACAGGAATCGAGCGAGCTGTTGAAATATTGATGTGCATGGGGCTTAATCTCGAAATAGGGTTAGTTAACCTCGTATGATGAAACATAATTGTTTGAGCCAGGGAGTTCTGAAGACAACCTCACCTTACCCCAGAGGAGAGAAATCTTGCGATCTTCAACTTCTTCAGTCCTCTCAACTTGAGTCTAACACCCTCTTTCTCAACATACCCAAGTCTCAACCCTAACTTCCCCCAACATGGCCACCGTCTCCGTCTCCGCCCCAGCCAGCGACCCAGGCCTCATCTTCTACGACATCGCCTTCACAAAACCCTACGAAAAGACCTCCTCCGCCCCCAACCCCTGGAAAGCGCGCTACGCCCTCAACCTCAAATCCGCCCCCTACACCACCCAATGGGTGCAAATGCCCGACATCACCACCCTCCGCCGCTCCCTCGGCGTCCCCCCCTGCCGCAACTTCGCCGACGGCACCGAGTTCCACACCCTGCCCATGCTGCGCGACCCCGGCACGGGCACGGTTATCGGGGATTCGTTTGACATTGCTATTTATCTGCAGGAGAACTACCCGGAGGGTGGTGCGGGCGATCTCTTCCCCGAGCAGGATCTGGGTTTTGAGTGTTCAGGCCCGTTGTTGATCCCCCTGTCGGAGCGGAACTATGCAAACAAAGTGCATGCGGAGTACGCGCGGTTCAACAACGCCGTGGACAACGCTTTCACGCTGCACGTGCCGTTGATGGCGCACGGGATGCGGTTTGACCCCGAGGTGGAGGAGGAGGTCAGGGCGGAGTTTGTGAGGCGGACAGGGGGGTTTGCGAAGAGCTGGGAGGATATTGGGGTGAGGGGGGAGGAGGCGAGGGGGAAGATGATGGGGGGTTTGAAGGAGGCGGTGAAGGGGCTGGCGGGGTTGTTGGAGAGGGATGCGGAGGGGCCGTTTATGTTGGGGGCGAGGGCTTCGTATGCGGATGTTATTGTGGGGGGGTGGTTGGCTATGATGTGGAGGACGATGCCGGGGGAGGAGTGGGAGGAGGTAAAGGGGTGGTATGGCGGGGTTTTTGGGAGACTGCATGATGCGTTGCAGGAGAGGTTTGGGGATGTGAAATAGATGGCTTGGTTGGAGGCTTAAGGCGAAGGAGCAATGATAGACATGCATCCACTGTCGTCCATCAGTGTTTCCGAACCATTCGTGCTTCAACAACTCTGCCGCGGTCGGCCTGTTCCTGTGGTCCAGCTTCATCAGGTTCCAAATAAAATCGCGGTCCTGGTTGTTGATCTCGGTCCTGGCTGTTGATCTCGGTGGACGAGGCACGCTGGAACAGCCCTCGTTCCTTTCCTTGCTCGGTGATATCCATGATAGCTTCAAGCCTGTTCTCGTCAATGCCAGGCAAGGTCAAGTAGGTAGTCGGAAACGGCCTAAAGTACTTGTGCATGTTCCTGACGGTGCCGTCGATGTACAGCTCATCGTCGCGGCTAAGCTGCAATGGTCTAAGTATGCTGAAGTGGCCGCCGTATATCAGGGAAATCATCTAAGGGAGACGAGGAGGTTCAGCAGCCGCATTCTGCAAAATTCAACCGAACGAGATCGGGAATATAAGGTGGCACCAAATGACCATATGCCATGAGCCGTGGTGAAAGGCATCATCAAGGTCGCCTCTGGGCTGCGAAACTCAGGACTGCCATAAGGGTAACCGCTTCGTGCCTCGAGACGGTCGATAGTAAGGGCGTCCTCCAGATCCGCGAGGCAAACGTCCTTGAAGCGTATCTCGCCATCTTCGGATGGGTTGACTAGGATGTTCTGTGGCTTTACGTCTACCCAGAAGTAATGAGCTCTCTCTCCACTGCAAATGGTGTTTTCAGAGAAGAGGAAACATACCTGTGTGGATGTAACCCTCGCGTGCATCTCTTGCAACGCTTGCATAACCCTGGAGCCGACATATTTGGCTTCTCGTGATGACATGCCTTTCTCCTTTGTAGCATAGCCCATGTGCTTTTCGTAGTGTTGCAGGACGATGGTGGCAGATCGTTCTGGTTTATCGACCTCAGGGGCAGACGAGGCATTTAAAACAGGCTGGTCAACCTCGTCAACCTCGTCGATTTTCTGACGGAACAAGGTGTTGCCCTGAAAGCGGCGCAGAAGCGTTCGCTCTGTCTTGATGCGTCGCGAAAGATCTCGTTTGATGATGACATTATGATTTGACATGTTGCTGCATAAGAGCAGACTTTGTTGGTTGCCAGATCACTGGGTTCAGACTTGATATTTTGCCAGTCATGAACATTTTAGGGACTCACGTTGCTAGCCATGTGTTTGGGTAGAGCTGGCTGGTAATGGTATATGTCCCTGATTTGCCTTTGAGGCACTGGCCGACCTTGAACGCCGCGGATGCCATAAGGATGCTGTGGCCTGTAATGCTTGTGAGAGGCATATCGTTGGAACGCGATCAGCGAGTCCCTCAAACTCTTCCAGACAGGGGGTGGTTGGCTTTGGTTGGCTAACCTGGGGCCTAGCCATAGCCTGCCCGTTTGCTGCCGGCAATTAACCCGAGGCTTTTGCTCGAGTCTACTTTCTCGCCTGAGGAGTGGCCAAAGGATGGCAAATTGTGGGTGGGGGTGTCTGCTAGGAAGCTTGAAGATTGTTGGACGAGGGAGTATTAAGATCAAACTTGAAGAGCGAACTTCAAACTTGAACCCTTAATTAAGCTCTGTTTAACGCCCTAAACTCCCGTGGTTTTGGGGATATCTATTGAACTGGTGCACACACCATAAATCCACAACCACACCACACCCTTCTTCTGGTCAGCGCAGTCTGGTGACGGTGATGTCGTGAATTGGGGGAGGAACGAAGACTTCAACAAGTCATGGCCCAAGGTGACTCCGGAGTCGTATGCATGGCACGCTTCTGACAACAATCAGCTCTGCCCCTCTGGTCAGAGTCTCATCCGCTACTGTCTGCACTGAGCACGCTCCTCCGAGGTCTCGTCGTCAGAAAAGAATGTTGATTGTCCCCCGCCTTGCCTCCTCTCGAAAGAGTGAGAGAGAGAGGCTCCTGCAGGCCTATCTAAATACGACGTGGCTTGCACGTGAGAAGCAAAAAATGCAATAACGAGGTCCCCCACTGTCTCCCCTGCACAGCGGCGGGTCCCGCTATCAAGTCCCAAGCCCAGTGGCTTTTGCCCCAGTTCACTATAACCCTCCGGTTTCTTATAGTATAGTATTTTTCGCTATTGGATCCTATAGGTCTGAGGTCTGAAGAGACAAGTTCACTTATATATGACTCCTCACTCTGCACGACTCATTTCCCAGTCTTTGAGGCCTCTACAACGACACAAAGCAACAAGGCAGAGTCAGATCCTGGATTCTGTCGCATAAACATGTTTCTATCACCCTCTTTACCCAGGTTACCCCTGTATCATTAGCTCCATCTTTAACACTGCCACGACTCTTGTAGGGCCCTCCATTCGTATTCCTCGGGTTCGGCGCTCGCCGTTGCCAAGCCGGGTTAGCCAAGACAGGGTCCGGTCTGGGGAGCTGAAAAGGCAGACTGATAGACGTATAGATTTTGGCTGCAGGTCAGACCTCAGACCTGTAGGATCTAACAGCAAGAAATGCTATGCTACAAGAAACTGGAGGGTTATAGATATCCCAAAAACCACGGGAGTTTAGGGCGTTAAACAGAGCTTAATTAAGGGTTCAAGTTTGAAGTTCGCTCTTCAAGTTTAATCTTAATACTTACTCGTCCAATAATCTTCAAGCTTCCTAGTAGATACTCCTACCTATTGAACTGGGGCAAAAGCCACTGAGCTTGGGACTTGATAGCGGGACCCGCCGCCGTGCAGGGGAGACAGTGGGGGACCTCGTTATTGCATTTTTAGTTTGCTTCTCACGTGCAAGCCACGTCGTATTTAGATAGGCCTGCAGGAGCTTCTCTCTCTCACTCTTTCGAGAGGAGGCAAGGCGGGAGACAATCAACATTCTTTTCTGACGACGAGACCTCGGAGGAGCGTGCTTAGTGCAGACAGTAGCGGATGAGACTCTGACCAGAGGGGCAGAGCTGATTGTTGTTAGAAGCGTGCCATGTATACGACTCCGGAGTCACCTTGGGCCATGACTTGTTGAAGTCTTCGTTCCTCCCCCAATTTACGATATCACCGTCACCAGACTGCGCTGACCAGAAGAAGGGTGTGGTGTGGTTGTGGATTTATGGTGTGTGCACCAGTTCAAATGGGGGCTCAATCGGGGAGGAGCTTCGCTCCGGGTCTATACTGGACGATAGGACCTGAGATTCGAAGGAACTCACGTACGCCTCTCTCGACAAACCTCGCCTTACAACGTCAACAGATGCGAAGGTATTCAGAAAACTCTTCACGACAACGCCGAAGGATTCCGGAGGGACCTTGGCGAACAACATCTCCGACACGACCGAACCAAGCGACCCCGGCATCGTTGGAAGCCACCACCATGATCACGCGCTGCGCGAAGGCGCTTCGCCTACTGCTCCCGGAGGTTGCTCAGTGGCGGAGGTCCTGTGGCCTCTGGGACTATTTCTTTTCAATGTCGGCACTAATGCCTTGGCATCAGCTATCACAGCTCTCACGAGAATAGTTGTTTTCACTAGCGTTTTGCTAGTTGGGATTAGGGCAAGGGCCGCTCACGGTTGCTTACCGATTTGGAGAGTAGTGGAATGTATTGGTAGAGAGATCGAGAACATACACGCGGAAGGATCCGTTTGGCTGAGGGAAGCATAGGACCCTTCTGACCAGAAGAGGAGAAACGACGAGAACCGTATTAACCGTGGGCTGGAGGAAAAGAAAGTCGACTAACGTCAACATCAGGAGTCGATGGCGGACCAATCAGCCGAATACTAGAGACAACAACAAGAACAGCATTCTCTTATAGTATCGGAATAGCTTCTTTCCCCTGGTCACCGTTCAGTATTATCGACAGCGTCACCTATTTCGACCCCAAGTATAGTAGATTTGACAAGGACAGTTGACGCGGATATCGCCCCTCTTCTGACGAGTTTCTACCAAGACAAATAGTTCGTCAAGATGGCCAACGAGTTCAACCGTTTCGCGCGAGCGTTGTTCCCTACCCCTGAATAGAGGGGTCTGCCGGGTCTCTTCTGTGGCGATAGTGCCACCGACTACCTCGAGCGTTTCAACAAGGCCTTTCGGACATACAATGCCGGCAACGACGCGGAAAAGATCACCTTCTTCGAGCAATAGTGCGAGGACAGAATCCAAAGTATCATAGACGACTGGCCGGCGGAAAAGAAGGAGAACTGGGCTATGTTCGAAAAGGCAGTCAAGGAACGTTGGAAGTAGAACGACCCCCGTCGTGTCAGCAGCACTCGAGAGCTTGATCGGGCTCTTGAGGAACGCTGCGACGCCTCCGTGGAAAGCCTCTTTCGTCACCTGGAGCGCATCGACTACCTCTTCACCAAAATCTCGGACAACGAAAAGAAGACTACTCTGAAGAAGACTTGCGCAGCTAAGGTTTGGGAACGCTTCTCGAACGAGTTCCGCGCTGGCTACCGCCCTCTATTCAGAACGGAAGACACAGAGATCCGCGACTTAGAGTAGGATGACTTCCGCAAGTTCATCCAGAAGTGCCTTCGCCAGGGCGTCAATATAGGGGCACGCCATATGAAGTTAAGCTCCAAGGACAGGATTTCAGCTCGACCGATTCGACCTCCGATACCACCGCGTCCTCGCAGCCCTATTCCGTCATCTTCAGCTACCTCTGACCAGAACGGGACGCCTAACGACATGGAACTAGACAACCTTGTCAAGTCTTTCAAGGAGATAAAGATCCAACAATAACGCGCGGGACAGGACTTCTTGGAGAAGGTGCAGGCCCTACGGTCCTCGGGCTTAATGATCTCTGACCAGGAGGCAGAGGAGTTCAAAACCTTCCTGATACAAAGGAATCAAGGGAACCGGACGGGCAAGCGAGTGGCGATACGACCAATTATAGCAGGAGTATCGATATCTCGTTGCTACTACTATAGCAGCAAGGAGCACTTCATAATAGGTTATCGCGAATACTCCAGGGACTATAGCAGCGGTCTCTTCGACCGTTCTAGGATTGCATAGATCCTCGGGAACAAGGATACTCTTCAGAGTAAGGACGAAATCGTTCAGTTGCCTTAACCCGAAGTCAACGAGGCGTACAACAAAGGAAACATGATATATCTAGTTCGAGCATACGCATCCTGCTTTCCCCAGCTGGACAGCTACAAGGTCTACAAGCGATAGTACGTAGAGTTCAGAAGGGATAGGGGCAGGGACTACCAGCCTGACATCTCCCTTATCCAGGACAAAACCTTCACCTAGTACCCTCAACCTTTACCGCCAACCAACAACGTCAGAACTTCGCTCAACCGACTAATCACCTTGGACGACGAAGGCTAGGAGAAGTCCCTGTTTGACTACGCAAAGGGAAAGGACTTGAATTTCTTCGTGGAAACCCGACGTAGTAGCACGACCCTGGTTCAAAAGGTCTCACGGAAGGCCTCCTGTCACTTGACTACGCAACACGACAATAACAGCAAAGTCAATTCAGAGGACTCTTCATCCTCTGACCAGAAGGAGACTAAGATTGAAACTTTCGCACAAGGTGCGCCACCTGCGAAAAGACTTCTCGTAGAGGACGAAACCAAGGAGGTCCAAGAGACGGAAATGACCGGCACACCCGTAGGCGACTCCAAGATCGCTGAGAACCGCCGCGTTATTCTCAAGCGCCGCCCCTCGACCAGTCTTGAGGAGAAGCCAGCTCTCCAAAGCAAGCGAGTCGCCAAGGCAGAGGTTCCCGAGGGAAGGGTACATGATACGGCCGCTTACCTCCGTAAGATTGTTGGGAAGTCTCTACAAGCCAAGTCCCAGCTTACCCTCGACGAGCTTATTAAAGTAGCTCCAGGCTACCGCGAGGCTCTTATTGCCTACCTCAACTCGGCAAACAGCGCTTACGAAGTCATCGAGTATAAGGGATCTAGCATGCCCGATACTGACACTTCGAGAACTGCACCTAAGTAAGACGAAGGACTTCTAAGAGCCGTCAGAACTAGCGTCAATACGGTCAGCACTCGTTCAATCTCTGACTAGAAGACTACGAGGGTTCTAGCAATCTTTGGCATTACTAGTAATGGCCTTTACGCAGTAGCTCAACACAGGTTTTGGGAGGACATCCTCCTAAACCATACAACTTCGTCACCCTCCCAGGAGACCGACATACTCTTCAGAACACTAGTCTTACAACTCTCGCTCAGCCAGAAGACTCACCTTGGGGTACTCACCTATACCTATACACTTCCAAGCTTATACTGTCAGCTCGAGACTATCTATAGCGAGAAAGAGTTGGCCCTTATCGATTCTAGGTCTGAGTATAACTACATATCAATCTTCGTTATACAGAAGTATGGGCTAGCTGTCCAGGAGACTCGTATAATCTTAAAGGGCCTCTACTAATCTAAAGCTTTCGTAGGCGAGACGCAGGCGAAGGTGATCCTCGCAGGACAGGCGATTATATGCTATTTCTTCGTTCTGGATGACACTACTAGAGGTTACAATCTTCTCTTAGGGATGCCTTTCTTGAAGGAGACAAGTTTGACCTTCGATTATAGTGACGGCCGTCTAGTCATAGCTAACGTTATTATTGGTAACAAGCTTATCAAGGTATATATCGTCTCTGACAAGACATCCAAGGCTAGTCAAGGGCATTAACTCTCCAAAGAGGCATTTCAGGGGTTGGCTCAAACCACCGAAAGAACCCCTAACTAGGTGGAACTTCAAGACAGTGAAGTCCCCATTAGCTTTCTCCCTACAGGATCAGGAGAGGAAGTCTTGAATTTCGTTTTATAACGCTCTTGTTTACCACTTCTTTATATACTCGTTCAAGTAGCTACATCTTCAGTTCCGACCGTACGATCTTAGACTACTCAGGACGCCTAAGAGCCGACGAACGACCCTAGAGACCCTTATTAGAGTAGGATAAGGAGCATTCTCAACCGAAGAGGCCGAAGGGAACTCAGCCGCCTTATTAAGAAGGATATCCGAATACTTACTCTCCGCAAAACAGTAGCTAACAAGGTCCGGCCAGTCGATTCGGCGCCCTCAGATAGTTCAATACCTGATAGAGACCCTCTATAGAGAGCAACACAGTTAGCCGCCGCAGAAAAGAAGATAGAGTTCGGTTCAAAATGGGACGGCTTTATTACCCCTCGCTTCTCCGATATAGAACCAGGTTCCAGGTTAACGCTAGAGCGCTATAACGCTATTCTTGAGACAGTAAAAACAACGCTCTCTGACCAGGAGGCGGAACTCTTTTCCCAAATCCTACAAAATCGGGAAGTAGCGTTAGCTTAGGATTTCACTGAGTATAGGAGGATTGACCCCAAAATCGTGCTACCGTAGGTTATCCGTACTATCCCCTACAACGCCTAGCAGAGCAAAAGCATCCTAATTCCGAAACTATTGGTCCCAAAAGTCATCGACCTTTTACGCCAACAGGTTCAGCGAGGCATTATCGAAGAAGCTTACAGGAGTTACTGCAACAACTGGTTCCTCGTTCTTAAAAAGGATAGTAGCCTCCGACTTATCAACGATGCCTAGCGAGCCAACGCCGTAATAATCAGGGACGCCTTCGTGCCACCGGCTATAGAGGAGTTTAGTAAGGACTTTGGGGGCTGCTATTTAATCTCGCTCCTTAATCTCTTCTCGGGGTACAACCAGGTCGCACTCGACCGCAAAAGCCGCGACTTAACTACCTTCTCGACACCTATCGGGCTATTCAGAATGTGCACTCTTCCAATAGGAGGTACAAACTCAGTAGCTCAGTTCCAGAGAGCTATAACTCAGGTGTTCCAGAATCTGATCCCCGACGTCTGCCGAGTCTACCTAGACGATATCAGCATCAAAGGACCCCGTTCCAAGTATAGGGGAGCTCTGGTCGGAGAAGGACTCCGCTAATATATGGTCAAGTATCTTCGAAATATTGACCAAGTCCTCCTCGACGCAGAGCTTGCCGGCGCTACCATCGCAGCAGTGAAGTCATAGTAGTGCCAACTACGCGCAGTTCTCCTAGGATACCTGTATACCCTGGACGGCCGTCTCCCCGACGAAGCAAAAGTCGCTAAAATCAAGGAATGGGTTACCTGTTCGGACCTCAAAGATATGAGGGCCTTTATCAGCCTCGTCGGCTACTACCGCGTCTAGATCAAAGGGTTCGCGATCATCGCCCGCCCCCTATACCTCTTGATGAAAAAGGAGGCACCTTAGCTCTGGTCAGAGTCCTAGCAGGCCGCTATGGATAAGCTGAAAGGCAAAATTATCGTAGCTCCTGTTTTGGCGGCCCTAGTCTTCGATGACCCTTGCTATAGTATAGTGTTCCTTATAATAGACGTAAGTCTCTATAGGTAGGGTGGTCTGATTGAGCAAATCGGCCCTGATGATAAGAGACACCCGTGCCGATTCGAGAGTAGGATATAGTCAGACGCAGAGAAGCGATACGACGTAACCAAGAGGGAGCTTAGAGGGCTCCTTTACCTTCTCAAGCGCTTCCGACGTTACCTCTTCGGCATCTATTTCATCGTCGAAACAGACGCTTTGGTCCTTGTTCATCAACTCAATAGCGCTGCCAGCGACATCCTAGGCGCGCTTATTATATAGTGGATCGCGTGGATCAGACTCTTCGATTTTGAAGTCAAGTATATTCCGGGTCAGAAAAACGTAGCGGCCGATGCGCTCTCACGCAAGCCAACGGGACCTTCTGACCAGAGGGAGAAAGATCAGGAGGAAGACATTGATAACTAGGTAGACGCTTAAATCTTTACTAACGAAACCTAGTCGCCTATGCCTCTTATCCCTAAGAGCCTTAAGCCCGGATACTCTGACCACTCCTACGCTATCGCCCGCTTCCTGACAACACTGTAAGAACCCGTCGATATTAAGCTATATTGGAGATACCGTCTGTTCAAAAAGGAAGCGCTCAAGTACTTCGTTCATAAGGGCTATCTGTTCCTTCGCCCCCTGACCGAAGCGCATATACCACGGCGGATTGTTGATAGCGTAGAGGAACGCTAGAGGGTCTTCAAGGCTTGCCACCGGGAGATAGGCCACAAAGGTCGAGAAGCTACCTATCGCCGGGTGACGAACTACTACTACTAGAAAGGCATATACAAAGACGTCTCGGGATAGATTCGTGCCTGTCCAGAATGCCAGAAGTAGGCGCCCAGGAGATATGAGGACATGCACCTGTACACCGAGCTGTCATCGTTCCCTTTCGCCAAATGGCATCTTGACATTCAATATATGCCATCGACTCAGCCTGGGAAGCAGACCTACCTCTTAGAAGCACGGGACGACCTCACCGGATTCGTAGAAGCTCAGATTCTCACCCGAAAAGGCGCGAGCAGTGTAGAAGCCTTCGTCAAGAGAGCTATTCTTCTCCGCTGGGGCTACCCCTATTATATGGTCGTCGACGGTGGCTCTAAGTTCAAGGCCGAAGCCAAGGCAACTCTGGAACAGCTCTAGATCCCCCGAGTGGTCATCTCACTATACAACTCTAGAGCGAACAGTGTTAATGAGGTAGGCCACGTTTCGATCGCGGCCTCCTTGGCCAAGATGACAGATAGTACTAGCAAAGGCTAGAGAGAGCTATTACCTTACGTTCTCCATGCCGACCGCACTACGGTCAGAGCCATTTACGGGACCTCACCCTTTACATTGGTACACAACTACGAGCCAGTCAGCCCCATCGAAAACGACGTCCCAACGTAGAGAACTGTCAACTAGGAGTCCATCAAGCCCTGTCCAGAAGGAGAAGCACAAGATGAGATACGGAAGCAGCTTATTGCGATAAGAGCGAAGTTATTGTAGGATTCAGAGCATCAGTTTAACATCGCGGCAGAAAAAGTGGCCGAGGCTAGGCGTAAGATGGCCCAACGACGGAATGACGCCTACGGACGCAAATTCCGCCCCGAAAACGCTGAAATCAAGGTCAAAGACTTGGTGCTCGTCTATAACAATACAAGAAGAATCGACATAAGCGCCGCCCGCAAGCTCCAGTACCGCTAGGATAGCCCATATCGAGTCAAGGACATCAGGGACAAGAACATTTACCTCCTTAAGACCCTGGACGGTATCGACATCCGGACACCGTTTACAGCGACCAGATTGAAAAAGTTCTTCAAGTTGGACGAGGTCTGGCTGGAAGCTGACAGGTCTAGAGAACTAGGACCACCTGAAGATGCACCCAACGGACTTCGGGGTAAAGACTTTGAGTAGGATAAGGTCATCGAGGAAGAAACGCCAGGGCGAGCGGTTCGACTTGGTCCTCTAGACAGGAAGATAAGATCATCCGAGGCCAAGAAGCAGACGAAGAAGCCACATCAAGAACTGGTTGTCGAGATTCCTCGAGGAAAACCCCCAGGGTTTTAACGCGTACAAGAGACCCCCCCCCCTCCCTTTCCCTCTATCCCCGCAACATTCTTCACCTCCGCCTACCCTTCAACATTGCTTACTCCCACGCCAGCGCCGCCCTCTGGTCAGCGACGATTGCGTCCAAATCCGACACTAATTCCCTCCCCTTCGCAAAACTCGCCAAACGAACCAGAGAGGGGCGACTATCGAAGTTGAACAGAGTCTTTCCAACTCGTACGGGGTCCTCCTCCCTATTCGAGGTCTTATCGACATCCTCGAAGGTACAGAACTGCTCGTGCCAGACACAGTTCCCGTATCGGCCATCCAACACCAGGCCCAAGGATACGCACCTATAGAAAGGTGACATGCTATATACCGTCTCTCCCTCGGTAGTCGTGGTGACCGTACGACGGTACCGGTTGTAGTAGCACTCGCAAGGGAATAGATTCCTGCTTACAACCTCGAATCAGCTCTGTCCAGAAGGAGGATGAAGGACTCAGACTCACCGGTCTCCAAACGCCTGAACAAACAAAGCGAGAACTCTGTTGCCCCGAGAGCAAAGCTCGTGGATCCGTCTGCTACAAGGTCCACCGTTCTATTGCTCGACAAATACAGGCTAGAGGCGTTTAGTGAAGCCAACCTTCCGCTCGCGGAACCGGGAGAGATACCGTTCTCCAAGGCTAAGAAGCGTGAATACCCGGTCTAGCTGGGGACCGTCGGTAGGCAGCTCCTATCGCAAGTACGGCACCTTACACTAGCACGCGTCGACTACGGGAAAGAAGCGTATAAAGCTGAGGAGAGCTTTATAGTTGATCCTCATCGCGACTATAGATTCGAGCCGATTCTGAGGAAGAGGGGGATCGTTTGGGTGGTATATCCAGGCAGCCCATATATAATGTCGCCCAGAGTTAGAAACCTTGTCGGCTTTCTTCGTCAAATCAATTGGTCGGTCTGTCAGTGCTTTTTCTAGAGGAGGAAGGCTCTCGTCAACAGTCACCGCCGACCAGTCGGCTAAGCGAGACGTCCAGTTCGCGGGGCGTATAGTCATGATATCCGAATTCGCGGGATAGAACCGATGCTAAATTCGAAAGGGAAGTGATCAAATCAGAATGATAATAGTAGCCTTCTGGTCAGAAGGAGTCCTCAGGCAACAAAGATTCTAATCATTGGCTGCGACTTCCTAACATCAACAAAGAACGCCAGACAAATTTTCGCTCCTTCTACCATCCTACGTGTAACGGTCTCAACAAGTGTATTGCAACTAGCTGATGACGACTCTACGAGTACACTAAACTTGAAGAAAGAAGAGAAAGGAAAGTAACTGTTCCCACGAAGTGGCCTTGTTCTTATGACCAGAG